>PVKE010001999.1:0-89009 GCA_004027555.1 Craseonycteris thonglongyai
GTGTGTCCATAGGTCTCTGTGTCTTTGTTACTTTCACTTTTATATTCCACCTATAAGTGAGGTCATAACACCCTTCATATTCAAAGGGTTTTTTCTTTGCCAAATTAGAACTCTTTGTACATATAAGTAAGCATTATACATTTGCAAATATAGTTCAAAATGATACGAATTCAAACAAGCACCAACTCAAGCCCCAGCTTAGGCATCGCTCAGCCTGCCAACAGCAACATGCAGAGCGCCTTTTACAGCCAGGACCTGCCCGGCAGGCCTGGGATTTCAAAGGAGCAGCGCTCTGCCCTCCAGGGGCGCACAGGCCCAGGGGCACAGGATGGGTTCTGTGGAGGCCCAGCTTCAAGCCTGACCTCGGTTCCCAGCTTCCCCTGCAGCTGGGTCTTTGCGTGCTAGACGAGGGACAGATGGCAAACCAGAAATGAGGAGAGTCGCTCCTAGCCTAGCCCTTGAGAACCTACCGTGGCTGGCCTCTCCCCCGTCCCCTAACAAGAGGACTCCCACAGCCACAGTATGGAAGGGCCACTGCCCCCTGAAAAGGATTGAACAGGATGATGCATGAAAACGCTTATCCCAGGGCCCGGTACCTGGTGTGAGCCATTATCATTATTATTATCCCCAAATCCCCCATATCCAGGACAGTGTCTAAAAGCATAGTGAGCATTTGCTGAGAGAATGAATAACTGAATAAAAAAAAGAATTATCGGAGTTACAGGAACAGAGGAGAGAGATTGCTCAGTTAGTGTTGATTCAGTGATCATAATTAATTCCAGGGGCCTGTTTTGTTGGCATTTTTTCAGCCAGGATTCTCCCCTAGATTTAATTAGGAAGGCATAGTCAGCACCCTACCAGGCTACTTCTCCTTTTGTATTCTCCTCTGAAGAATCTTTTCAAAGGCGATGGTGCTGTTTTGTTTAGCACAGCAAAAGGTAGTGGGGCCTCATTAAAGCATCGGCCAGCTGTGAGATGTGCTTTTGAAAAGAGGCCAAGAACAGCCCTAGGGATGGATTGAAGAGCCACTGGAAGGTGTGCATGGGAGACAGGGGTCAGGCTCAGGGGCTATGAAAATAAGAACTTCAGGCATCATGTTATATACGGGCTCAAATTGTCCAGGTTCATCGGGTGTGATTCCAAAGCCTTAACTCTTAAGCGACCACGCCCTAGGAGTCCAGATGAACACACTTGGGTTCTTTCTAAGGAACAATTCATTCTGGCTCCTCCAGAGGCAGGTCTGGGTGTCTCGGCTCCTTGGCCCCAGTCTAAAGCCCTGACATCCCACTATCAGACCAGTGGTCCGAAGAGCCGAGGAAAGCTCACAGCAAATTCTTCCTGATAAAATAACTTCCAAATCACTGGAAGAGAAGTCAGACGTGTTGTTTCCAACTGCCCTTATGTCCTATCTACAGATGAGGAAACTGGATAATGAGATGTTAGAGGCTCGCTCAGCTGGTTCAGGGTTCAAACTCACACTGAGCTGGCTGGACAGTCAGTCCACACCCTTAACTGTTATGCTGGCAAGAGAACTGGGGCTCAGGGCTGGGAAATGAGTCCTCTGGGGCTTTGCAGTGAGTATGTAAAAGAAACAGAACTCACACCCAGGACTGTTGTCTATTTTGTGGTCTTACCCCAGGTCTAGACACCTGCCCTTGGGACAATGAGGATCCAGACTCCTTCATTTATCAGGGAGACTCTCTTTTTTTACATAAACCGAAGAGCACACAAGCATCTTCTATTATCTGGAGTGTAGCTGCTGTCATAGACGTGGTGGCCCACAGTCTCATGGCTGGCTTTATGGGAGAAAGACCCAGGAGGCGTGGCCTAAAGGAGAACGTGGATTTCCCTTCATGCCTGGAATCGGTGGGCACTGCCGCTAGTAGCACGTGCTTTCAGCTTTGAGGAATCCCTTTCTTTTCTGCAGCCCCAAATAAATCATTATGGAAGGCGGCAATCACCACAGGTAACATTGAGTTCGGTTGGTGGAGCCTGGCTCCCTTGGGGACAGCTCTGGAATGCCAGTGAGCCCAGGCCTGCTGGCCATCCATCTCTGGGAACGGGCCAAGCACTCACAGGGCAGAGGTGGGGAGGTGCTGCACGAGCTGTCCTCCGGTCCTTGTCCTGCAGCGGCCCCACTGCCAATCCTCTGGGTGACCAGGGAAAGATGCTTCAGCTCTTCAGTGAAATGAAGATACTGTAATAACAGCAAGTTCTACCGTGTATTTTCAGTATTGATTAAACCATGGATGTAAGCGACTTTGCAAAACTACAAAGGGGTATTATTCTAACTAAGCCCTGGTCGGTCTGTGCTGTCCTTCCCATCGGACTCAGCATCTACTTCCTCTGATAACTCTAAAGCGGTGAAGAGGTTTGCCTCTGGGTTCTGCCTCCTATGCGCTCATGAGTTTGGACAGTGCATCCCCATTTCCTTATCTGTGACATGGGGATGATACCAGGACCTCCCTGCAGGATTGCTAGGAGGACAAAACGAGCAAGTTCATGGCCAAGCGCTGAATCTAGAACAGTGCCTGCCACCAAGCGGAGCGAGGTGGGCAGTGACCAACAGTAGCACTCCACTCACCACCCTGCTGTGTAATTTCACTGTTCATTTGCCATTCCAACGAGACGGGGCTCCTCAAGCACAGGGTTATGGCCACAGTTTTCACACATGCGCCTTTGAACTAGGAATGGATTCCTCTTGCACATTCTCTGTGATGGGAGTCCAGGGTCCTCACGCTCAGCTTCCGCTCATTTGCAGCCACCGCTGTGATGGCCAGTTCTGTGGGCTTTAACCAGCTGTGCCCCCCGCATGCTTTGTCCCAGCTTCGGGCCACATTCCTCTCGTGCCCTATTCCAGGGCTTCTCTCACAGGTGTCACACTCCTGGGCAGTCCTACTTGTGCACCCAGAATGCAGGAAGTTAATGCCCTAAGGGCAGCTCCTGACCAATGGAATGGAAGCTGGTGCCCCCTCTCCATTTTCCTCACCCAGGGAAGAGACCTGAGAAGCATTTCTTAAGGTGACTCAGGAGGTCCAGGGCTTCAAACAACCAGTCATGCACGGTGGTGGCCAACGAAATAGCGCCTCCTTGCCTTGGGTCCTCTCCTTCCTGTTTCTCTTCCCCAGGCCTTCATTCTTGCTCTCTGGCATTACATGCTCAAATAAACACACCCACTCCGAGCCCTTCTCTTAGGTTCTGTTCCTGGGGGGCCCTCTTGCTGTGTTCCCCATCACAATGAACGGCAAACCCATCCACATGGGTTTCGGGGAAGAATCTGGGGAGAGATCCTCGCTTCTTCACTCCTTCCACCCGACACACACCCAACCAGACGATGTTCTTCCTGTTGAGTCTACTTTACTTTCTGTTGAGTCTACCTTATTTTCTGTTGGTTCAATTGGACTTCCTGTTGATTCTATCCTGCTTCCTATTGATTCTACTTTACTTCCTGTTGGTTCTTCTTTATTTCCTGTTGACTCACTTTCTTAATAGCTTCTTCAACAGTTCGTTTCTCACCATCCTGCTGGGTCTGCCTTGCCCTAATTATCCCTCCCACATCACTCAGCAAACATCTCCAAGGTCTCCTTTCTTTGAGCACTCCACAAGGCTAGATCTCAAAGAACCTGACATAGTCTGTTCTATAGCGTGATCTTTATCCCCCTAGGTTAGCAGAGGTGGTGAGGAGAGTCTAAAGGCAGGAAGATCATTTGGGAGATGGCTACAAGAAGCACAGGCAAGAGGTGGTAAGATTCCAAGGAGCAGAAGATTTGGCAATAGACATTTTGAGTTCACCTTTCATGTCTCGTTTCCTGGGAGTCCTACAGCTCACATTGCCCCCCAGGATTTCAGTGGGAGGGAGTAACTCGCAGAGTCTGATGAACCAAGCACATTTGGCACCTGGGGACTCGAGAGCCCACTGTGAGCTGGCTCCTTGTCCTCAAATAAAAGTGCTGCTTCATCTCCAGGCAGGACATGGAGCCGCCAAAGGGAATTAATTTAATAAACTGCATAACGAGCCTAGACAAAGAACAGGCCTCTCTGAATCATCTCGGCACCAGTTCTCTCAGCCTCTGTGCTGATTAACAGCAGTTCCAACGTGGGGGACAGGAAGGCTGAAGTCTGCTGCTTATGCATTTATCATTGTCACCCACAGGCACCTGGAGGGGAGCACGTCCAGAAATAGCTTGTCTATGGCTAAACCCAAACTATAATATATTATCTATTTGGGATCCAAAGGCCATCTATGGCCCATCTTTATTTTTTTAAGTAACATTTTTATGTGAGCCATTATATTTAACTCCCGTAGTCCTCTGAAGGAGCATTAATTTCTCCATTTTACAGATAAAAAAACTGAGACTTAGAAAAGCAAAAGATCCTACAGTCAGTTACCCAGCTACATACCCGACTACACCATGCTGAAATTCCCTTTTAATCTTTTTCTTCAGCAAGTAGACTCGGCTGGCCAGAAAGACTTCTCTGGGTCAAAATAACAGGCTTTAATCATCAACCCACCTCTCAAAGGTTATTTTTTTATCTAGATCCAAAGGACCTATTCCTTTTCATTCCAAGCCTGCCTGTCTTTTGAGGCCCTTCTAGCCCCCCTTTTCCCCAAGAAGACCCCTGGGACCCCTCCAAGCTGCACTGGACACTCCGACCTCCAAGCTCCTAAAGTACCCGAGCCTGTGTCCTTCCTTTGGTTCTTAATTGTTGGCATTGCATTAACTCTTTTTCTTTATTATTTAACACTTGATGGTCATTAGTTGTATCTAAAAATAAATACCTTTGAACTGAAGTTTAATATACATACAGCAAAGTGGAAATACTTTTTTAAAAACAAAATATTTGTTTTATTGTTTTGAGAGAAGGTGGGAGGGAGAAGTGGGGAGGGCCCAGAGCAGTCTCCATAGTTGTACATCATTAGTTGTGACATACTTTCATTCCACACAAGTGGATATGAGTTAATATTGCATAGGCTGTGAGATTTGAACCAAAGTTCATATTTTAGCATTTAAATATGCCATTTTCTCAGCACCACTTATTGAGAACACTATCCTTTATCCATTGAATTGCCTTTTCGACTTTTTAAAAAATCAACTGATTTGTCTAGGTGCAAATCTGTTTCTAAACTCTCTGTTCTGCTCCATGGATCCATTTGTCTGTTGTTATGCTGATAGCATATAGACACACTATGTTGTTTATTGTAGCTTTATAAATCTTGAAGTCAAGTACTGTTAATCTTCCAACTTTGTTCTTTTTCAAAGCTGTTTTGGCTATTCTAGTTTCCTTATATTTTCATATGAATTTTAGAATCAGCTTGTTAATTTTAAAAAAGTCTTCTGGGATTTGAATTGAGATTTTATTAATCAATAGATCAGTTTAGGGGGAATTGACATCTTAACAATAGCGAGTCTTCCAACTCATAAGCATTCTATTTCTTTCCATTTAGTTAAGGCTTCTTTAATTTCTCTCAACTATGTTTTGTAGTATTTAGTGTATAGTTCTTGCACATCATTTGTCAAATTTCTCTCTAGGCATCTCACATTTGTATGTTATTCTAAGTGATAGTTTAAAATCTCTAATTGCTTTTTAGTAATATTTAGAAATATAACTAACTTTTGTATATTGATCTTGTAGTCTACAACCTTTCTATTATTGCTTATCACTTCTAGTAGCTTATTTTTATAGATTTCATCAGATATTCTATTATAGGCAATTATGTCAACTGTAAATACAGTTTTTTTTTTCTTCCTTTCCTATTTGTCTTTCATATCTTTTTTCTTAATTTACTGCACTGGCTGGAACCTCCACAATTCTGAATAAAGTTTGGGAGAGCAGATATCCTTGCCTTGCGCCTGATCTTAGAGAGAAAGCATTCACTAGTTCAGTATGTTAGCTGTTGGTTTTTCATAGATTACCCTTTTTCAAATTGCAAAAGTCCCTTTTTATTCTTAGTTTTCTAAGAGTTTTTATCAGAAATGGATGTTTGATTTTGTCAAATGCAGTTTCTGCATCTACTAAAATGATCATATGGTTTCCCTGTTTTTAGTCTTTTGATTGGTTGCTTTTTGAGTGTTAAACTAATTTTGCATTCCTGGGATTTTATGGGGCTTTTCCTCAGTTTATTGTTTTCTTTTAGTTACTTCTAACATATTAAACCCTTTATCTTTGCTTAGTTTTCCATAGTCTCTGCTAAAATTTATTAATATCTGGGTCTTTTCTTCATTATTTCTCTCCAACCTAGACAAGAACATTAGGAATGATGCACTTACATGGTTCTTAGCCTACTGCCTCAGGCTTATGTTGTTACTGTTTGGAATTTTAATTCTGGATTGTTAAAAGCATAGTACTTTTTTTTTAAAGGCATTGTTTATTTATAGAATAAACTTTACCATATTCAGTTCCCACTTCTCACTTTAATATCTCTGAATCAAATATAACAAAATATACTTATAACATCAGGGTAGAGAAGAAATCCTTAAGCACACAACACTAAGACAAAGAATGAGGATAATTTTCCATGTTAGCCATTGTGAGGGGTGGGATTTCATTATGGTCTAATTTCCATTTCCCTGATAGAAGAGGAGGTTCTGCGTCTCATCATGTTTATGGGTCACTTGAATATCTTCTTCTGTGATGTCTCTGTTCATGTTTTTTGCCCATTTCTCTACTAATTTGTTAGAATTCTTTACATGTTCTGGACATGAGCACCTTTTCAGTTCTATGTGTTGCAGATATGACACTCTATGGGTTTTTTACTCCCTTTGATAAAAAGAAGTTCTTAATATCATGAAATCCAGTTTACCAGTATTATTAAAGGAGAATTTAAGGTCAAGTTCAGTGGCTCCCTGTGCCCCTTCACTCTCTGTGTGGACAGCCCAACAGTTGACAGGAGAAGGACCTTTAGATATTTCCCAATCAAAGGATGTTTCTGGACAGCAATTCTCTTGTTCACAAATTTCTTGAATGTCTCCTAGGTGCTCAGGAGACAAGGAGACAAGATGAAGTCTCTGCCCTTTTGGAGCTCATACTCTGGTGGGGATTAAAAAAAGAATAGGTCTGAAATCTTCTATGTAAATAATATAGCCAATCAGCAAGACTGCTGAGTGGGCTGTGCTAGGATCAGGTGTGATGAACGTATTAATCAGAAGATGCTATAACCTTCCCCAGCAGCAAGCAGAAACCTGCGAAGAGATAAAAACCCTCGGTAGAGTGCTATAAATTAGAATGAGGGAGAAACAGCAACTCTTCGACTTGGTATTCCAGAAATACCTTCTAATCCCCAAAGGTTATTGCCACCGTGGGTTTGCTTAGCCTTAACAAAATATAGTGATGCTCAGACAAACCCAGTCATCAGACTTGGCACAAACACAAACCAAGGATTGAAAAAAAATCTTATTGGGGCCAATAAGCTTTAAGACACATGACAGATCTGCAGCCTATTCCATTCTTAGCCTCTCACCCAAATAACGTCATATGTGAAATGGGAGTGTAAACATGCACAGAGGGCGTCAGAACATAGTGGCTGATGGGAAGAGAGGAGAAAATCAATGAACGCCGTGAGAACGAAATTGAACTAAAAGCGCACAGGAGTTGGGGGAATGCAGTCTTTAACTATTTGGGTGTGATCAGTCAAGGTGTTAGGACTCCTTGTGAACATTTCTAACTCATAATATAGTCAATTACTTTACCTGACAGAGTTGGTAAGAGAAGGCTTATTTCTATAGAATCTACTATCTTTATGAACTCAAGGACAGATGTCATACTCTGGAGGGAGATTATTTTCCCCAGAAAAATGATATTTTTGAGTTGTGATAAAGAAGATGGAAATTTTTAGTTATTAAAAAAACAATCATAAAATTGGTAGTTCTTAAGTTTTGGAGTATTGGACCCTCTCCTAAAAAAAAAAAAAAAGAAGTCATATATTTACATATAAACAAAATTTTGCAATTATACAATTCTAGGACCCTGCTGCCTAGCTTTGAACTTTGGGTTGCAGACTCTGACTCATTTCCCAGCAATGCAAATAAACAGTGTTGCTATTTTTGTTCCACTTTGCCAAAGTTAATGAACCTTCCAGGAAGCCCTTTCTGCAGTAATACTTTTTAATAATAATGTGCTTTAAATCTATGTTTATAAATATAGTGTAATGTTGGCTAATCTTCCTCAGTTCCATTTCATTGCTGAGTAATTTGCAAAGAGCTAATATTTATTCATCTATTCCATGCATCATTGGGGGGCCCATACACTGAAGACACCTGGCTGGGTCTCAGGCTTTTCCATCCCTGCAGGTCTATGTCTCCAGATCTCAGCATGCCTTCTGACCAGGTGCACTTCATTGTTGAACCCCTGCATCCTGCCTCTACTCCCAATAATGCATCTTATTAGTAAGGGTTCTCCAGAGAAGCAGAACCAATAGGAGATACCTGTCTACTGATGAATCAATCAATTGATAGATATAGAGATAGATGATGTAGATGTAGATGTAGATAGATGATAACAATATAGAGATAGGGGAAGCCGGGATGGGTCAGCAGGTTAAGTGCTCGCTTTGCAGCCCTGGGGACTGATGATCGAATCCCAGCCCCAGCCTGCACAGACCCATATGCTGAACTGGGGTGTGCTTCCCATGTGGGAGGCCCCCAGCCCAGTTCCCGCCCTGTGTGGTCCCTGCCCATCTGTGAGAAACGAAACTATGTCGAAAACTGATAACGTACAACTATAGAGACTGCTCTGGGCCCTCCCCCTTCTCTCTGTCTCTCTCTATCTCTGTCTCTGTCAAAAACAATAAAATAAATCTTAAAAAAAAACCAATACAGAGATAGAGTTAGAGATAGAGATCTAGAAAGATATTTATTATGAGAAATTGGCTTACATGATTATATAGCTGAGAAATCCCATGATCTGAGGTCTGCAAGTTGTAGACGCAGCAAAACCAATGGTGAAGTTCAAAGGCCTGAGAGCCAGAGAGCCAGTGTCGTAGAGTCTAGTCCACTTCTGAAAACCTGAGAACCAATTGCGTCAAGGGCAAGAGATCAGTGTCCCAGCTCAGAGGGTCAGGCACAAAGTGAATTTTACCTTTCTCCATCTTTTTGTTCTATGCAGGCCTTCAATAGATTGGATGATGCCCACCCACATTGGGGAGAGCCATCTGTTTTACTCAATACACCAATTCAAATGCTGATTTCTTCAGAAAATACCCTCCCAGATACTCGGAATTAATGTTTAACCAGCATTCTTGGCATTCCTTGTCCCAGTCAAGCTGAAATATGAAATTACCCACCACATCATCCTATTCCTACACCTACTGCTTTCATCATTCATCCCAGACCCTGAGAGGAGTCAAACAAGACCCAGGGGCCCCTAATATTTCTGTCTAGGCTCCTTCCTCTGAATTAAACAAAGAAACAACTGATTTGATGGATTGTTCTCCTATGTCTTGCAAGGAAGCATCCTAACTTGGTCAAGTAGTATTTTGCTGGACTGAAGGATTTTTTTGTTTATACTTTGTTTTTAATGGGTGGAATGATTGATTGTGTGGAAAAAAGAATAGAAAAATGAAAAACATAAAACCAAAACGGTAGATGAGAAATAAACCCTATGAGTCTCTTGAGGCAGTCAAGTTATGGATAATACCCAAGCCCTGATCTAATTATCCTGATCTCAGTTTCTTTGTTAAATGTAAAAACAATTTCCTTCTATACGAAGAGGTACCAGGACCTCATCCTTGCCTAGGGATCACTTGAGCAGCAGGATCCATTATCCAGAAGATTCCCCAGAATTCACAAGTCAGTGAAAAGCTCTGTGAGCAGTTTGGGGATAATTGAGTGTCTGTGTGACAGCTCACGTTTCTGCTCCGAGAGGCCTGCACAGAGCCCATTCACTTGCACATCACACACACAGTGTCCTAAGAAATTCGTGACTTTTTGCTGATAAAGATTAGAAGCAAAAATTTACAAAGTTACCAACCAATGTCACCCCAACAAATTTAACAATTAATTTTTTTTTAAGTGAAAAGGAAAGAAATTTACAAAGTGCAATAAGGAGGCTTGCATATTTGGGGGCCAAGGTAACACTGCACTCATGTGTGTCGCGTATGTGTACACACGCATGTGTGAGCACGCACGTGTGTCTATTACGTCTTTGAAATCCAGTGTGTAATTATATCACGGTACATCTCAGTATAGACAAGCCACATTTCAAGTGCTCAATAATCCCATACGAACAGTGGCTACATCTTAGACAGCACATGCTTAGAACGTTTACCATAGAAAGGCCTTTAAAAAACGCTTAGAGGAATCACTCCCTTGAGAATTGAAACCAGGAAGGGGAAAAGATATACGAAGTAAGGGCGAATAAATATTTGTAAAGTGTACTGTCTAAGAAATGCCCAAAAGTAAAATGGAAGCTCTGGATCACCAGGCTGCAGCTTCTGGCCCCGGGGTAAAAACTACTTGAGTGGTCCATTACCTCTTTGATTTTCTAATCTCATTTGCTTTGGCTTCTGATTTAGGACTTTCTTGGCAGCTCAGTGATGCATTTGAGATTTATAGCCATATTTTATTTAGGATTTTTATTGTTTTCAGCCAAAAGATTGTTCAGACTTTCTACCTTACCCTATCTTACCCAAAATGGATAGCTCTACACCCTCTGCTTTTAACCTCCTATTGGTTCACCTAAACTTACCTATGTAAAGGTATTTTTTCTCATAAAATAAAGTTAGTTTACTTAGTCTCTCCTAGTCAATGTAACGGTGATATGGCTGGATACTTTCTAGACAGCCCTCATGTATTTCTTCCCCAAGGTCATGAAAACATTCTTATGTCTTTCTTTCAATAGTTTTAAAATTGTGCTCTTCACTTGCCTGTCTCCCACAAAAATTACGGATATAAAAATATAATTCCTGAAATAAAGAACTCAATAGATAGGCTAAGCTGCATAATGGACACCAGTAAAGAGTAAATTACTGAACTGAAAAATTAGGCTAAGGAAGCTTCCCAGGATGTATCAGCTAAAGAGGAGGGAAGAATAAAAATCAGCTAAGACATGGAGGGTGAATGCAGAAATATCAGCACCTATTGCATAAGAATGCCAAAAGAAGAGAATAAAGAGAATGAGAAAAGACAATACTTGAAAAAATAATAGCTGAGGATTTTTTAGATCTAAAGACAAATCAACTGAGGTCTCATGGGTCAGATCTGCAGGGATGTGGTTGCCCCAAACCAACTGCCTTCAAGAAAGTAGCATTTACTCGTGACTAGGGGTAGAGCCGCCCTGTTCCCAGTTATGTGAAGAGATTGGAGGGAGAGATCCCCATTGCCCAACCCCCAAAATGAGGGCTCTGGAGCAAGGAAGAAGAGAAGAATGGGGCCGAGGTAGGCAACCTGCCATGTCCACTTTACCGCAAATGTAGATCATTTTAGTAGATGCAGAAAAGGGACCCAGTGAAATACATACAGTAAAAAAATCTAAGAACTAAAAACAGTAGAACAATCCTTAACTGATAAAGCATATCTAGCAAAACTTTCAGTGAACATCATACTTACTGGTTACACTTCAGTTTAAAGGAATTCTCATTAAACACAGGAACAGGACAGGAATGCTTGCCATCACTCACTCCTGTTATTTGAGGTATTTTAACAAACACCAGCACTCCACTAGACAGAAAGACAGAGTTAGAGACTAAGAGAAAGATAGAGGAGGGATGAATAGACAGACACAGGAAAGTATAAGGACTGGAAAGGAAGAGAGGAGAGAAAAAATAATAACGTACAGAAAAGCCAACCTTAAAACTAATATGAAAGTTCAGCAAGGATGCTGGGTGCTGGGGAAGCCAGGATGGTTCAGCAGGTTAAGTGCTCACTTTGCAGCCCCAGGGACCGAGGATCAAATACCAGCCCTGGCCTGTGCGGATCCATGTGCTGAACTGGGGTATGCTTCCCATGCGGGAGTCCCCCAGTTCAGTTCTCACTCCCCAATTCATCCCCTGCCCTGCCCCTGACCACCTATGTGGGATGAAACCATGTTGAAAACTGATGACATGCAACCATGGAGACTGCTCTGGGCCCTCCCCCTTCTCCCTGTCTCTCTCAAAAACAAAATAAATCTTAAAAAAAAAAAAGAAGAAGAAGAAGAAGAAGAATGCTGGGTATTAAGTGGACACCCAAACTCAATAGCCTTCCTTTGGGCTAGAAAGTAGCATTTAAAACAAACAAACAACAACAAAACAAAACAAAACAAAAAACCTCTCTTTCACAAAAGCAACAAAACTATAACTATCTAGAAGTAAGTTAAACAAAATATGTGATACTTTAATGGAAAATATTATATTTACCAAAGACTAGAAGAGCTTTTTCTTAATGATACAAATTCAATGAAATGCCATTAAAAATCCCAAAAGTACAGGGATACCTTGGAATCCGAATGCCCCAAAATTCAAACAACTTGGAATCTGAACCAAAAAAACAAGCAAATTTTGCCTCAGAATTCGAATGCTGCTTTGGAATCTGAACGCCAACATGTTGTTCACATGGGATATATCGACTGTATGGCCTGTAGCTTTATCTGAATGCCCACTCATCTTAGAACTCGAACATTCTGGAACTCGAACAGGGTTCTGGATGGATTAAGATCGAATTCCAAGGCATCACTGTATTAAGAGAAAATACAGAAATGAGAAAGTACAATTTTGAGAAAGAACAAAAAGAAAGGATCTATTCCACCAAATATTCTAAGTTCCCCCCTTTTTTTAAGAGCAGTTTTGCCATAATAATAAGTAAATGGGACCAGAGTAGAGCCCAGGAACATCCATTTCTACATGGAAACTCAGTGTTCAAGGGTGGTTGGGATAGAAATCTTGTGTGGAAAGATAAGTTATTCAGTAGTGTTTAGGAGATTGGCTCAATATTTGAAAAAAATAAGATACAACAAGATACTAGATTCTAACCTTGGATATAAAATATACATATTAATTAATATACTGTATACTATACTTATATATCTCATATATAAAAATAAGTCCCACACCATGTTAATTGATTAGAATTCCATTTAAAATAGCCTTAAAATTGAAAAGCTAGGTCAAGAGATATTATGTAAATGATACAGAGGACATTTTCAGTGTGAAAGCAATATAGTAACAAGTAGTTAACATATTTATCTCAGCTTATGTGTTAGAAGCATGAAGATTATAAGCCAATTTCCTAGGAGGAATGAAAAGATATATCACATTTTTTTCTCAAGGAAAATTAATGAGATCAAATTAAAGATGAATTGAGGGTGGAACAAGAAGAACCAAGCTGATATGCAGGTCCGGAATTCTGTGGGTATAATACCCGAAGTGTGCAATAATCCCAGGGTCAGAAATGCTTCTGACACAAATTGAGGTGAACTTGGACTTGTCTCCGGAGTCACATTACTAGGTCAAAGTGTCTGTTGCAGGTCTAGTACATGCTACTTACTCTACCAGTTCGTCAGGGTCAGCCATCTGGTGCCTTGTGAGTAGGGTGTAAAGAACCTTAAGGTGACCAGATTTTAACATTGGTAAAGCGGGACACCATTGACTGGGGGGGGGGGGGAAGGGGTTCTTGATTAAAAATTTGGTCTATCTCCCACCATTCCCTAGCTTGTCGTGCATTCTTTCCAAAAATCGGGACTTTTTTAAAACGCCACGGGACGTGGGACAAATTATTAAAAATCAGAACTGTCCCACCAAAAGCGGGACATCTGGTCACCTTAGGGTGTGTTTGCTTTTGCATTTGTGCTCTGTGTGTGGACTGGGTGAGTATCAGATCTTACCCCTCAGAGGTAGCTCACAGACCATCAGCATCAGCTCATCTCCAGCTTGTGAGAAATGTGGAATCTCAACCCAACCCTACTGAATTAGCATTTGCCTTTTAACCAGATCTCCACACACACCTTAAAGTTTGAGAAGCACTTAAAATGTAGAACTGTTAAATTTAAAGAGAGTGATCATAGCCCTCTGTGGTGGATAAAGCCAATCAGGCCCTGAGTTTTACTTGGAATATCCTGGTTCCAGATTCTCCATTAATCCAGAGAGAAAACCTCACCCCTTTAGATAAAGGCTGTAACATCCGTTTTACCCTGAGCTCACTTGATCATCAGCCCTAACTATCTAAAATAAGGCCGAGACCAACGGATTTTTAAAAAGCTATTCCAGGCAACCAGCGTGGCTGCCTTGATAGCTACATACCAGAATTTCTGTTTCACGTACAGGCGAGGTCTTAGACCCTTATAATCCTAATAATCTTAGTACCGTGGTTCCCTGCACACAAAAGATTGGAAGCAGAATGTTAAAATTAGGGCACAGAGGAAGAAGTCAAGTGCAGGCATGAGGTGAGTTTTACCACGAGAACTGATGGCAGAAGGAATAGCTTTAACATTTTCATAGTTACTTGGTTTTATAAATCTTATTCTCACCTCAAAAACAGTCATTTGAATCTTAGAGACATGCTTGTCAAGTGTAGCCACACTTTAAATCACCTGAGGAACCCTTAAAAAAATGTTATACTCAAGCCTCCACCTCCAGAATTCTGGTCTCGTTGGTCTGGGTGGGGTCCAGGCACAGGTGTGTTATCAAAGCTTCCCAGGTGGTTCTAATTAGCAGCCAGGGTTGCGATCCACTAGCTTAATGATTTGGGGCCAATTGTTGGGCCCGGAGGCCTACACCTCTTTGCAGGCCCTTTACACTTGCTGCAATCATGGATGACAGGATGACAGTTAACATGGGTTACCAGGATTTTCTCTTAAGAGGAAAACACTGTATATAGTGGACATGATTTTAACAGAAAATAAGATGACCTAGAAACCACACACAGAAACACACATTCAGCTCTGTGTCACAGTTAGAGAAAAATCCAGAGGGATTAGTAGAAGGAGGCCAATGCCTTTCATTTCTCCCTTCGGGTCTTCCCCCTGTAGACCCACAGTTAACATGCCCATGAATCACCTGCGGATTCTGTTACAATGAAGATCCTGGCTCAGTCGGTCTGGGGAGGGTTTGAGTCTCGGCAGTTCTTCGAACTTTAGGTGGTGCTGATGTGGCTAGTCCAAGCACCACACGTAAGGTAGCAAAGCTCTTGTTCATCCTGATAGCTGTGACTCACCCTCCAGCCCCTTCTTGGGAACTCAAACAAGAAGGATGGCTTCCTCACCCCCGAAGAATGAATTCCCAGGGGGTCCTTGATATTTAGAACCATGGTACTCAAAACTATAGGCTTTCCTGAACTAAGGTCATGAGTTAACCCACATCTTCCGGTATCTGTCCCTCCTCCCACTAGGCAACTTCATCAGAGGAGCAGGGACTGTTGAGTTAGAAATGGGCTTAGAGAGCTCCTGGCTTGGCCTGCTCATTACCAAAGTGTGGCAAGGAGTTGGCAAAGGATGGCAAGTTTCATAGGTCAAAGTCAAAACCGCATCCAAGTCAGGACACAAAAGCAACAGTTACTAATTCCTTTTTTGAAAAAATATGAGTCAAAATCATTGCTTTGTGTTACTTTCTACAGGAGACACCTGCTTGATTATCCTCAGGGAACTAGCAGACTCATAAAGCCTTGAACGGTGTGCACAACTCTAACACGAGGCTGACGGGCCATGGAGCCCTATATGGGGCAGAAAACACGCCAGAGCGGCTCCCCATCCGTTCCCCCTCTCATGGAATTCCCACAGAGAAGGCTCCGGCCTCCCCACAAGCTGCCCAGTGAACCCCTCAGTCCTCCTTTCATTTTTCATTTCCTGGAACCCCTTCTCAAACGACTTTCTAAATCCTCCCCAACAATCATGCGGGCCCTTGCTCAACATTAAGAAGCCCTGGTGTGGAACTGAAAACGAATATTGTTCTTTAAAGGTGGGGAGCACATTCCCAGAACATTCAGAAGCGTAACCAGCCAAATCGGTCTGATTCTTGTCCTGTTACTTGTTCCTTTGTGGCCTCTTAGAAGAGCAGGACTACTGCTAATGAAATAGGCAGACCCGGTGGCATTCCGGGTTCCCGGAGCCATGGATGTGGCCGAGTCGGTGGCCACATGGCCCCTGGGTGCCCCCTTCCCTTTCCACAAGAGCCCATCCCGGCAGTACTGTTGAAACTGGACTTGTTGCCCATTTTGACCTCAAAGCTCAGGGCCGGACCGAGCCATCCCCCACGGAGCATATTACCACATTGTCTTGCTCCCTGTGTCTCTGTATGTCTGGAAGTAAGAACAACCCTCCGGGAAATCAGCCTGGAAGCCACACTCTGAATATGATTAAGTACGGGCAGCACTAGGGCTGCCCTGAGAAGGCCTGGCTGGGCTGGTGTCCGCTCCTTGCGCTCCCAGCCTTACTTGGTTTCTGTCTTCCATTTCACCTCACTGGTGACTCCAATTATACCTCTAGAACACGCAGCCACCACAACGCCTTGTTGGGCGGACATCTGACAGGCAGAGAGGCAGATACACATCTTTGTTGCCTGGGCAGCAGATGTTAAGCTCATTTTCACTTTCATGACATTTCAAAAGACCACAGATGACCTTCCCTGGTACCTAGTCAGAGCGACAGGTCAGAGCGAAGATCAGGCAACAACCTGCTCGCAGTGGTGACGTTGGAGCAGTGAGGCTGCAGTTCATTTTACACGTTTCAATCTTGTTCTTTATTCTCTTAATTGCCTTCATGGGCACATATTACTGAAAAATGGAGTGACATTGTTTTCCTTATTTGCTGGAATTTACAGTTTGGTCACATAACCCAGGGACTTGCAAATCCATTGGTCTTGGAGTGGAGAGAAGGGCTTCTTTTTAAGTACTGATTTTGAACAATATTTTCATGAATGAGTTCAAAGCCCATGAAAGGCAAAACTCATGTTTCTCCAGCAGCCTGTTTCACAATAGCTTTTGGATGGCCACAGCAGCATCAGAGCAGTGGAGGATGCATGGCTTCCGCGTGGGGGGGGGGGGGGGGCGGAGGCTTCCAAAGTTGCACTTTACCAAGGAAATTGACTCTGACGCCCAAACCCACAGGCTGGAGGTGATGACGTGAACCTGGGGGAGTCCAAGCCCCATTCAGGCTCCCAGCAAGTGTCTCCTCCCACCCCAGAAAACGCGGAGGGGACCCTGGCCCCGGCTGCCTGGCTAGACTAAGTCCCGGTCTGGGGTGTGGCTTCAACAGCCACACACCGTGACCGATTCGGACAGTGGGGTCTGAGAAGAGGACGCTGGTGCCTCCAGACAGAAGACAGGGCCAGGGCTACAGACCAGGGTACCCGCCCCACTGCCGGCCGTGGGGTGTTGGGGAGGGCAAAGCTGGCTGGTTTTGATAGAGTCCCGGGTCTGTGCTCCTAGCTGCTGCTGCGGGTCCAGTTCACCATCCCAGCCTGAGCGCAGGTGCAGCTCGGCATGCCGCCCACGTGACCTGTGCCCAGCCCACGCTGCCTGTGCGCCCCACCTTATCCGGCCCTGGGCCCCGCCCCAACCTGCACCCCCGCCGCGTGGGGGAGCCCACGTGCCAGCCCACTATAAAGCCTCCCGGCCTTGCACTCCTTCCACAAGCGAGAGAGGCTTTGAGAGGTCCCGGCTCTTGTTTCTTAGACGGCCCGAGGGGTCATGGCGTTGCCGTTCAGGGCGAACGTGACCCAGCACCCGGACCGCCTGTGGATCTGGCAAAATTCAGTGTATATGGATGAAAACCGGCGCACTTGGCTGCCCATAATCATCGAGGTATGGCCACCTTGGGGCCAGGCAGGGCAGCGTGGTTATCACCAAGCTTGGCCAGCCCCTGGGGCCCAGAGACCCCCAGGCCGTGCAGGTGCGGTGGCGGGGAGGCTCAGCTCAAAGGCCCGACCCCCACCCCGGGGGCTGAGGCGGGAGGCGACCTGCAGGACCCAGGTGAAACCCGTTTGAGCTGGGCTCTGAGGATGCGTCCGTAGTTCTCCAGGCCGGGAAGGAGTGTGGGGGGAAAGGCATATTGGCTAAAGGATGGGGACCTAGTGCCTCTGTTCAGGGTTTCAGGGCCCTCATCCCTAAAATGGGAATATCTTTCCAAAGCAGGCCTGGGCAGACTTTTCTAGGGCAAGGGCTGCTTCTCATTTTCTCCAAGTGTCTCAGCTGTTTATTCTCAATTGCTCAAGCCACGTAAGCCACCTTGTTCGGGAAGAGGCAATTCTCACCTCTAGCCACTGTATGTGTGCGTATGAGAAGTGTGTTTCTTTTACATTTAGCTGCCTGACCTCTCGGCCATGGCGGAATGTGATATCTGCTATATGGTACTTTTCTTAATTTGGGCGGTTACCCCAAAATTGCTTGGTGGTCCATGGGTGGACCACAATCGACTTCTTGCCCAGCCCTGCTCTAAAGTGATTCATACACGTGTTGGATTGTCTCATGTGAGCCTCCCAAAATCTGTATTTTAAAAGGATTCCCAACAGATTAAGATCCATCCCCAAGTTTGTGAACCGCTGCCCTAGAATGTGGGATAAACAAACTTGTGTTGCACAAATAACAGTAGTTTATAAGCCAGTAGTGAATAAATGTTGACTTTGTTTTAGGGATGGTGACTTAAGATAGAACTTCAATGAACAGGTTAACTTTAAAAATAAATTTATCTCTTTCAGTACTTTCCATCAGCACATGGGTTTCCTCAAAGTAACGTAGATGAAAAATGCTGAAACTCTTACCGTCTGTAAACTGAAGTATAAAAGCAACGTTAAAATATATATTAGAACTTTATATAATAGCAAACAGCAAAAAGTTATTGAGTGGTGATTGTGTTCATTTTACAGGTGAGGAAACTCAGGCACAAAATATGTAAATCTGTCCAAAGTAGTACTGCTAGTGAGGTAATGGAGTTGGGATTCCACCATCTGAATTTGCATCTTTATTGGCATTTAAAATTTTGAAATATATATATACTTTTGAAATATATATAATCAATATATTAACAATATATAATTTTTGAAATATATATATATACTTTTAAAATCAAGTTAAATATTGGCTTTCTTAAGTCAGTTATTTGAAGAAAATTTAAGTGACTATCTTGTTTTAATCTCTAGCTGGGGAATATATTCAACATGACCCTGAAACCACAAAATTTTTCACATAATTATTGTAAATGAATTGTCGCTTCACAATTGAGGCAGCTGTATGTACTTGAGTGAGCGAAAATAGCTAGTGGATTGGGATACTTGGAGAAATTAAATTAAAAGTATCCCTTGCCCTGAAAAAGTCTACCCAGGCCTGCTTTGGAGAGATATTATTCCCATTTTACGGATTAGGCCCCTGAAGCCCAGAAAATTCCTATTTTACTCAAAAACATAATGCATTAGCAAACTGTGGGGCAGGATTTACCTCACATAACTGTGAGGACCAGTATTCTAAATATGTAAAGGCTTAAGTCAATGAGCAAAAGATGAATAAGCAAACTAAAAATGTGTAAAGGAAATGGAAAACTATATACTAACACAATGACTATGGTGATTTTCACACATATTTTGCAGTGATCTGAGTTGTGTTATTTTTTTAACAATGAGTTCTGATTTATTTCATGGGCAGAAAACTTTAAAAGCGATTTCCACTTTGGAGAAATAGTCATTGAACAAACGTGAGTGCCTAGTTTATATGCCAAGAAAGATTGTAGGCTGTGGGGGTTTGTGGTGAATTGATAAAAACCCCACTACTTGTGATGCTGTCATTCTGGGGAGGGTGATGATTGAGGGCCATGGTAAATTGTGTAGGAGAATAAAGGTAGGACGAGAGGCATGAACCAGTGGGGGTGGGGTCTTCAGGCAAAGCCAGTTAAGAGTGTTAATTTGCATTTGCCTGTCAGACTTTTGCCAGTCATTTTATTTGAAACCATTTAGAACCTTTGTTTCAGGAGGATTTTGCTGAAATTTGTCTCTAGAGAAGACATACATTTGAGCAGATTCCTGCCTAAGAAAAAAAAAGGGGCGGGGTGGGGGGTGAGCTCTGTAAACCTAGGGAAGAATGTTCCAGGCAGAGGACAGGAGGGGCAAGAGACGACTGGGAGCGTGGCTTGCCCCAGAAACAATGAGGAGGCCTGTGGAGCAGGTGATGACAGATGGTAGGACAGGAGGGAGGCGGAGCCCAGCTACACGGGCCTGTGGACCACGGTAAAGATTTCAGTTCATTCTTCCTGTAATGGGAAGTCGTCAGAGGGGAAGCCGGGAGGGGAGTGACGTGATGTTTAGACGCACACCCTGGCTGCTGTGTCCAGAACTGGCACCGTGGGGCACAAGACCAGCCCGTAGGCAGGCTGGGAAGTCATCAGCCTCAGTCCAGGTGGGAGAGGACAGAAGGGCAGTGGTGGGGATGACACAAAGTGGCCTGTCACCGGATTCTGGGGTCTGGGTGTATCTTGTTTAAAAGGAGACAAATGACAAAATAAAGAAAAATCAGAGAAAATCATCCATCAGCTAAAAGAGGCCACAAACGGCAGAGTTAAGCAAGTTCCCGGGCACTGTAGCACACCCTAGCAAGTAGGAGCTTGTCAGGAAGCTGTGGGCCTTTGGTGTCCCTGTCTGTGTGTCCTGGGCCAGCCGGAGTCCCCAAGAGCACCCATGACTTACAGAATGGAACTTCTAGAACAGTGTTTCCCAGAATCTCAGATGCCAGCCAGCCAGCCGGGCAAGTAGCAGGAAGGACTCTGGTTGTTCGCGCCTGGAGGAGCCCTGACAACATGTCCTGGTCTTTGTGTCTCTTCAGACAGAAAGTAGATTCCAAGTACTCATGCGTCAGGCAGACATCGCCCCGGGGGAGCCTGTGCCCCCCAGCCAGCTGTCGCCAAGCCTGCTGCCTGTGATGTTTCAGCTCTACCCCGGAAGACGGTACCGAAGCTCGGACTCCCGTATCTGGCGTATAGTGTATCACATCAAGGTGAGTGTGCTTCCGCCAGGGACTGGGCGGGTCCTCCTGGGCGGCCCTGCTCCCTGCCCCGGCCTCTGCGGTGTATCTGCTCCCTGTGTCTCTGCACCAAAAACTTTAAAAAAATGAAAAGGTTATTTACAAGTGCAGAATTTTAAAGGACCACGTTAGAGGTTAGAATGGCCGCTGCCCTCTGAAGTCTCGAACAGAAGCCCCCGCTGCAGGCGGGCTTCTGGGGGACCAGCACTGGGTGAAGGCTGATGGGTGAGGGGCCCCTGGACTCCCCTCAGGTGGGTCCTGCCCGGATGCTGCTCTTTGGTGGAAGGGGCGTCCCTGGGGCCCGGGTCTCTAATGCCCTTCTCGCTGCAGCTCGGCAGCACAGAGGACATGCTCCTTGAGCGGCTGCCAGACCAGGAGTCCTCGTGATGTGGTGAGTGCCTTTGGGGCCCAGCACCTCTTCGTCCAGAGTGGCCAGGTCCCCACTTGACTGCGCTCCCCTCCAAGGGCCCCAAGGACTGGAGACCATGCTTTCTCCTTCACCTTGGGAACCAGTCATTTTTAGGCAGGCCCCTATCTGCCCAGTGCTTCACAGGTGACAGGCGTTGTCGCTGGACGGTCCCATCTACTGAGCTAGGTAGTACCTGATTTTATAGGTTACCCGAACTGGGTTTGGAGGAGGTACAGCAGTTCTTCCTGATCACAGAGCCATGTTTCAAATCCCGGTCTGGGGACTCCAAACCGCTCGCCCTGTTCTAATCTCCCCGGCTCAGACCCAGGGCCGCAGCTCCGGGGACCAGCGCTGACCACTCCGTTCCCCTGTTCAGACCACCCCGGCAGCCCTGCTCTCACGCACCCTGCACCCCAGCCCTCGGCCCATGGGGTCCTTCCCTTTGCCACTGTCTTCACTTGCCCTCGTCTCGTCCCCAGGTCCTGTGGTTCCCGTCTCCGTGAGCCCCCGTCCTCTCGTCTGCAGTGGGGATGTCCGTGCGTCTGTTCACCTTTCCTTACCAGCCCTGTCTCTTCTGCTCTGCCAGGCCCAGGTCCAGAGGGGACCGCGGGCAGGGCATGAGCCCCGCCCACAGCCTGTTGGACCTGCCCGCGGTCTCCTGGCCTTCCCTGGCAGGCTGGCCCTGGAGATCACCGGGGTCGGCACGACTTCCGCTGGGGCCCCAGCTATGCCTGCACCTCTGGTTTTCTCAGCGGCCTGATGGTTTTTGGCCTCTCTCCGTTCTGCCCCTCCCAGCAACTAGCGTTGTGAGCGGCACACTCAGATGCTTCTCATTCTGTCCCCTCAGCTCTGTGCACCACAGGCTGAAGGGCAGTGGGGGCCCCTCGCCGGAGCCTGGGCGGGGTCTCTGCGCCCCCTGGACTGGCTTTCTCCTACTGTGCGTGCCTGCATGTGGCCATGCCTCCAAAGCCCCGTGTGCCGAGCAGGTGTGGGTGCAGTTGATCAGAAGACCTGAGAGGCACCTTGTTCTGTGCTCAGGACTCATGCCTGCCAGTCAAGGGCCCACAGCCCAAGACAAAGCAGGAGCCCGGCCGGGCCCTCAGGTATCCCCCCGGGAGGACAGAGGTTGTAGGTCCCCCCTTTTATAGATGCCCACACTCTTGGATGTAATGAGATTGTTTGTAGCATGAACACTTTGTAATACTAATTGATTAAATGTCAGATAATTCATTAACTTGGCGCTGAACTGGCTTCTGTCATTGACCTAGACTCTAGTGGAGAGAAGCAGGAACAGGCAGTTACCAAACGAGAAAATCTGAAACAGCAAGAATATTCATGAATTTACTGTATTGCTTTTCCTTGGAGCTTAGGCTACAATTCCCCCACCCCCACATAATCCCAGTGCTCAAAACCCCAGTGTTCTTGAAGGCGTGACTTGAGGGGACACTAGAGTAAGTGGCCTCAGAGTCTTGGTCAGCAGGTCCTCGGATTCAAGACCCCCTCTGCTCCTGCCCACCTCACCCTCCTGCCCAGACGCTATCTCCCGGCTCTGGCACTCAACAGGCTGTCCTTTTACAGGTAGGTCCAATCCCAGGGAGTCCGTCCCCCCTGAAACTGTCCCCAGCCACCAAAGCCCCAACAAGAGTCCCTTCCCTCCCTCCCATGATATGCAGTCACAGCCCAGACACCCCTGCACCCTGTCCCACCTGCTTCTTAAGATCAGCAGCCCCACCTCCAGCTTCTGAGCAGGTAAACTGGACCTCAGGTGACCCCATTACAAAGGGGTGCCTTTCAGCAAGAGGGATGGGTCTTTGTGGAATACTGGTCCCCCCACTTATGTGTGGCATTAGTCCATAGCTGCTTTCCCACGGAGAGATGTGGGGGTATTGATACGTCTAAGTTGTTAGTGTCTATAAGAGAACTGTTTAAGAAAAATAGGTCTCCTATATCCTCTGATCCCAGCCTTCCTACCAGTCCCAGATAAACATCAACACCACAGGTGACAGGGTTTGTGTAGCTTATCTTTGTCAGCCATCACCTTGCACAGTTCTTGGCTGTGTATGAGTGTGGTCGTGGGAGTTCTCACTGGACAGACATCTCAGGACAGCGTGAGAACATTGAGCAGGTGGAACACCAAGGGACCAGCCAGTCGCCTCTTTAGGAAAAGGCCCAGGAATTGGAAAGTGGTCTGTGTCTCCCCCCTCCCCCCGTTCATACATTGCCGCTCTAATCCCCACAGTGTGTGTTTGGAGGCAGGGCCTTTGGGAATTGATTCGGGTTAGGTGAGGTCATGAGGGTGGGGCTCTCATGAGATTAGTGTCCTTATAAGAGGAGGAAAGAGGAGAGAGAAAGATCTCTCCACGCAAACACACCAAGGAAAGGCCATGTGAGGACACAGAAGACAGCTGTCCATAAGCCAGGGCCCTCAGCAGACAGCAAATCTGCCTGCACCTCAATCTCGAACTTCCCAGCCTCCGGCACTGTAAGAAATAAATATCTATTGTTTAAGCCACCCAGTCTGTGGTGTTTTGTTATGGCAGCCGGACAGACTAAGGCAGTTCTTGGGCAATGTTCTTTCGTCTATCAAACCTCTTTGGATCACCATGAACAGTGCTCAGTTCTGTAGGCACAGCAGTGAGCAGAACACGGGCCCTGCTCCTGTGCCGCTTTCGTTCAGGGAAGAGATGCAAGAGAAGCTTGGAATCTGCTGAATCCTACGAAGTAGAACAGGACAACCTGGTAGCAAGTTAGGTCAGGTGGTGAAAAGGTCGCTTGGACTTTAAAATTAAAGAAAAATGCTTGGCTCACGTTTGCTTTCCTGGCTGTTTGCACTGTGTTACTCCATCATGTTTTAACTTAAAAATATTCTCTAAAGATCTAGTGTCATATAAGTTACTTGGTCATCTTACCTACCTTATGCCAAAAGGACTTCTATACATTCTAGTAATTTTAATAGACTGTGTCTTGGGAGTTGATTGTTCTGGTCCTATGTCCCAGCCTGTCTTCTGTATCCATCTCTCTTGAATCCTTTTGATGTTTTTCTTATTTTTTTCTTATGCTTCTACTTGCTCTACTCTTCTTTTTTTTTTTTTTTTTTTTCCTCTCTCCTGGTTACTCTGCTTATTTTGTAAAGGGATTTGAGTAGATTGGAAAACAATGTGATAGTCACCATCTTGCCCTGCTCCTTACTGTATTTTAAAGTTACTTTGTTACAATGATGCCTTGGAATTTGAACTTAATCTGTCCCAGAACCCAGTTCGAGTTCCAAGACAAGTGGGAGTTCGGATAAAGCTAGGGACCGTACAGTTGATACGTCCCACGCGAACAGTGTGTTGGCATTCAGATTCCAAAGCAGCATTCGGATTCTGAGACAAAATTTGCTTGATTTTTTTTTGGTTTGGATTCTAAATTGTTCAAGTTTTGGGGCATTCGGATTCCAAGGTATCACTGTAGTTGTATTTTGCTTACAAAATGACTTCCTTTACAAAGGGGGGATGCCTTTAGGTATATAGTCATTCTAAAAGACCTTTTCAGGGGAAGCCAGGATGGTTCAGCAGATTGAGTGCCTGTTTGGACCCATATGCTGAACTGGGGTGTGCCCCTAGTTTGGTTCTCACCAGGGCAAGCCTCGTATGTAGGAGGCCCCTGGTTCACCCCTGGCTCAAGGGGGCATGACTTCCATGTGGAAAGCCCCTGTCCTGGTTCCTGCCCTGCCCAGCCCCAAGCCCCTGGCCCAGTTCCTACCCTGTGCAGCCCCGCGCCCACCTGGGGAATGGAACTAGAAAACTAATGAGGTACAACTGTGGAGACTGCTCTAAGCCCTCCCCCTTCTCTCTGTCTCTCTCTGTCAAAAACAAAATAAATCTTTAAAAGACTTTTCCCTATCTTTTTATACCAGATGAGTTAACTTGAACTAGTGCAGTGAAATCATTGTCAGTGAGTACAATCTCCGAGTGTTGGTGAGTAAACCGATGGCAAACACAATTTATGAACTTAAGTGAGAAATTTTTCCAAGAAAATGCTCTTACAAATACTTGACTGTAACAACCATTCATGTTTTTGAGGTGAAAAGTCAACAGCCCTTAAAACTACAAAACTGAACACTTCAGTAGTATGGGAGTACCCTTTGCAGTTCTCAGTAATAAAACTTAGAAACTCCACTTCGAAATGTGATCCAGATGGTAGGATACAAAGCAGGTTCATTGTTAAGATGCCAATTACCTGGGACCCTGGGCTTGGAGGTCCCCAAAGGCTGAAACCTAGGGAACCCGCCTGGTCCATGATCTGAGGGTGTCTCCACTCCTCACGGCACTCAGCCCACCAACCAAGGACACCCAGAAGGCATGTCTGCACCACCGTTTTGGTTGGACTGTACTGGGTTAAATATGAGTGTCTCATTTCTACTGACCCTGAAGGTCATGAATAACCACAGGACACCTTGGAAAGGACACTTGGGGATTTAGCGTAATTTACACAAGATAGATTCCGGTCATAACTTGATGATCCGCTCTGGTTTATCGGGAGATCCCGTGGACTCGCTGTGACCTCTACATCCGTCAGCGAGGGCATGCCATCCTTTGAGGTGAGATTTAACTTAGCTTGACCCTCCCTCACCTCCATATCACCTTTACTCTCCCTCCAGAGATTTCAGAGGCTCTCACACCTCCCCATCACCGTTTACTTTAACACTCCAGCATCTACTAACCGAGTTTGGTTGCTGGATGATCTCCATGCATCTCATCCGTGCTCCATACACATCACCCCACGTCACACTGAGAATTTCTTTGGTTTCTTCACCACAGGGCTGCAAAGGACAGACTGGGGGTGCAATTCAGAGTTAAATTTGAGGGCTTGGGGAGGTTTGTGGGTTAACATTCAGACTATGCCTTCAGGATATGATTAGGCACTGACTTTGAAAAAGTCCAGGATCCATTGTTCCAGAGTCATCCCACCCTTCTCCAAGAAGCCCTCTTCCCACTGTTCTGCTCCACCCTCCCTCACAGAGGCCTCCAGCTAATCCCCGGAACATTAGCATCCTCACTTTATTATGCAAAACAAGTAGGCCTGTTTGACCTGGGGCCAGCTTTTCTTGATTCAATGCCCCATCAACTGTGTTTTGCTAAAAAACTATTCCAAAGCCAGGTTATGTCTCCCCTAGAAGGCAGGGCTGCTATAGCCAACCGCGTGTTCTCCGTTTTCTCACACTGCCTCCTTTCTTCCTAGTACACCTGCTCAGGCTGTGCGAGTTGGGAAGGCCGAAGGGAGACAGGGTTTGTACGAACAGGACCCGTGGAGGAAGACTGGGAATCAGGTGGGAGGCAGGTCAGCTGAGGGAAATGCTCCAGGAGTAGGCACAGGGCAGAAGGGACTGAGCCTGGCGCAGGATGGAGAGCAAGACTAAGAGCCATTTGGAGAATTTAGGCCTCCGGGGGGTGTTATAATAATGCTTCTTTTACACCTAGGAAGACAAAGGCTTAGAGGGACTACAAACCTTGCTGGAAGTCAGCATAGCTAGTAAGTAGCAGGCCTGGATGAAAGCAGGCCGCCCGCTGGAGTCTACGCTCTCCGTCACTGACTGTGGGGACTTGGAAACACACTTGAATGGAATCCAGTTGACTTCTGCAGACTCACAGTAAAGCGTTTCACTTCCCAGAACCTCAGTTCCCTCACCTGTAGCAAGGCAGGTGCTTTCAAACCTATCTCATCACGCTCTTTGTATAGTAAACCAGCTAACAGACATAAAGTGCCCGGCACACAGTAGATTCGATAAATTTTCATACTCCTTTGTACTATTTTCTGTATTTCATGGAAAATATTAACAGCTTTTGTAAGGGGAAAAATAAAAAACCTTTAAAGATGATTTTACTTTGTGTAAAAAGAAACACAAAAAAGCATTGAGGGACAAACCAAATGCCAGTGCCTGTTCTTCTATTTTTATTAACATAATTTAAAACACGAGGGAAAGGATAACTATTGGTCTACAGCTAAAAAGAATATTACAAGAGCAGTACAACCTGATGTATTTTTTTTTAATCACACAATTGACTTATTTGAGGTGCTTGCCTTAAAAAAACATGACACATCATCACAAATAATTAGGTCGATTTTTGCTCCAAGTTACAACTGCTTTTTCCCAACATTTCTACTTTCCTTGGAGACTGTTCAACAGGGTGACAAGCACCAAGTCCCTGTTTGCTCCAGGCCACCTGAGAATGAGCGTATCTTGTCATTAATGCTGCAGAAGTTAAAGGTAAACTTGAAAGAAAACTGTATTGTCAGCTTTGTAGCTACTTAAAGGCCTCTTGGTATCTACATAGACTCTGTTAACCAGAATTCAAGCAACCGGCACTCTCAAACAACCAGCAAAAAACTAATAATAAAGAAGAAACATTACTACATTTATCAGACATGGGTGCCAGTTAACTGAGAGTCTACTGTGTATAAAGAAAACTTGTGTGTTATGTGTTTTTATTCCATTTCTGGATAATCCTTTCCTTAAAGACCGAGATTGGTAAATACCATATCCTGAATTGTATTAATCCCAGTTTTTAGTATTTTTTTAATGGACATAATTAGTATAGATTATCCCCTGTAGTCCTACAAAGAAGTACTTTAGAACCACAAAGAATTTCTTGGTGAAGAAACAGGCTCAGAGACAATGTTTCTTGTCCCAAGTTAGTAAGTGGTGCAGCCCAGATGTTGCCAGAATCTGTCCTGTTTCTGCTCCCAGCCTTCACTCATTCAGCTCCGTCCTGGGCCCTGAGACTGCCGCCCTAGACGCCAGGGTGCTGAGGGTGGCATTCCAGCCCAGAAGGAAGAGCAGGCTGGTAGAAAACCGGAAGGGCCTGTACGATGGGCCAACCAAGCAAGGCCGGGTCTCAGGCCAGCAGGAGGGGTGGGCCAGCTGAGAACGGTTTTCTCAAGGGCCAACTTGTCAGGTCACTTGGGCTTCTACGTGGGAGGGGCTCAGACCAGTGCATGTTGGGAGGTCGCCCTTTATTTGCCACTCCTCCATGGTAGACTCCAACTGTCACCGTGAGTTCCCTTTGCTTATGTCTTCACACACGTGCAAGTGTTTTTCTGAGGCCGTTCTCAACTGGTGGCAATCAGTATTGTCCTCCAGGGGACGTTTGGCAATTGCTGGAGACATATTTGGTTGTCACAACTTGGTGGACAGGGGGGTGCTCCAGCCATCTAGGGGGTAGGGACCAGGAAGCTGCCAACATCCTACAGTGCACAGGACACGCCCCTGAGGAAGACTCATCTTGTCACAAAGGTACCAGAGCTGAGCACGGAAGCTGAACACTCCAGCTAGGAGCCCTGTGTGCCATTGTAAATAGTAATAAATGCTTCTGAACTGTCTTCCAGACCTCCCCAATGTCTATAACAATGTGCACTCCCACAACACACAACCACATCAGGCCTTAACTGCTGCCAAAACCAGGACACAGAGTTCTGAAGCCTGACTTCTCCCCTTCCCCACACTCCCTGTAGGGGTGTCTCTTCTTGCATAAGTTGCTAATTCCCAGCATTTGCCCATTTTTCTTAGAGATTTTCAAGAGTTCCTAAGTACACTACATTCCAGTGTTTTATATATAGTCCTAATATTTTCCACCGGTGATTTTTAGTACCTTGCCATCCCAAAACTTTTAACTTGAACAAGTTGTCTCACAGGCTCTCTTACCCCAAGCTCATTGACATATTTCCGTGCACTTTCTTTAATGCTTTTTACAGATTTGTTTTCGAAGGCTAGGACTTTAATCCATGGGTGATTTCTTTTTGTAACTGATGTCAGGAAAGGAGTTCCTGCTTCTAGCCACCACTAATTTGTCACCCTGACCTGCATTCACACTGTCCCCTCCTCCCTCAACTCTGTTGGTGCCTGGGGCTCTGCTTCCCCCTCCCCCTCAAGAACCATCAGTCCCTTTGCCACCCCTCTCCCCTGCATCGCTGCCACCTGCTCCTGCATCACTGCCAACTACTCCTGCATCACTGCCACCTGCTCCTGCATCACTGCCACCTCCTCCTGCATCGCTGCCACCTCCTCCTGCATCACTGCCACCTCCTCCTGCATCACTGCCACTTCCTGCATCGCTGCCACCTCCTCCTGCATCACTGCCAACTACTCCTGCATCACTACCACCCCTCTCCCCTGCACTACTGCCAACTCTATCCTGCATCACTGCCACCTGCTCCTGCATCACTGTCACCTCCTCCTGAAAGACGTCCAGAGTGTGGTCCATCTGTGAAGGCTGGCCCTCGCTTGCAGGTTCTCTTCCAGCTACTGTGTGTTCTTTCCGCCCTTTCACAGCATAGCTGCACAAAGAGCCCACGCATGTGTCTCTACTTCGTCACCCTCCACCGCCATCCTGGGGCTGACAGGAGCCAATCACAGCTTCCTCCCTGGTGTGGAAAACACTACCGGTACATGGACGATTACAATTTTAGCATAAGTGCCAGCTGCTGCTTTTCTACACTAGAAACCAGTTAAAGATAAACTCTGATTCTGCACAAAAGTTGACAACAAACAAAGCTGTTCAATTAAGCAGTCCTGAGAGGTAACCGTCACAGTGCCCAGTCACCTCCCTGAGCCAAATGACAGAACAAGCAGGAAAAGCACAGACCAGATCCATGCCTCCACATTCCTCCTGTGCAGACGAGCAAACGGAGGCTTAGGAGGTGACAGCTTGCCCAGCATTTGATCTATTTCAGGCCAAAGTGTCAGCAGAATTGATGCCCACCCACAGGGCATTCGAGCCTGCGTCCAGTCCACATGGGGCTCCCTCTGAGGCCGTCTTTTAAACTGAGCCCCATCCTCCGTGAGGCAGGACCGGCTGCTCTGGGGGTAGCCGGGCCTGGTGGGAGTGGAGAGGAGGGGTCTGTTGGAGGGACTCCCAGGAGATCAGCATGAGGTACAGAAAGCCCACAGCCAGGGGAGGGGGACAGTCGGCCCAGCACACAGACAGCGCCCTCCCTGGTTGGTCACCCTGAGTGCAGGGCTGAAAGGACTTGCTAACCTGAGGAAAACAGGAAAGACAGAGTGGGCGTGGGCCCAGCGGCCCCCTGCCCAGCAGCGCAGCCACGTTAGGTGTGCAAACAGAAGGGCAAGTGCACAAAGATCCTTACTGAAGATCCTGCGAGACTGGGAGCAGACAAAAGGGGTCAGAGAACCATGGAGGGACCAGGTTCAAGCAGCACCAAGAGCGGAGGACAGCCCCCACCCCACGGTTCCTCCAATGCCAGGCCCTGCCTTGCCCAGCGCAAGCTGCCGCCAGTCTCAATGAGAAGGCCTCTGAGGGTTGGTGTGGGGCCCTTGAAAGCCACTGTTGTTGATTTGACTTGTGGCACCCCGAACTGTGGTCAGACCTGGAGATCGCTGGATTGCGCTGGATCACTGCAGTTTCCAGGCTCTGTGGTCTTGGGGAAATCATTCCAACCCTTGGAGCCTCAGCTTTCTCATCTGTAAGATGGGACATGAACAGCAGCACTTCACAGAATTCTTGTGAGGATTAAATAATGGCTACTATTCGGTGAGACCCTAGGCTTTGTGACTGTCCTCTGGGGGCAGCCCACAGTGTAAATCACATCCAAAGGGGCAGGGCGATGACATGGCTGTGCCAGAAAAGCTCAGGGACCAGCAAGAGGGGAAGGAGACCAGAGCCTGGGTCTCCTTGCTTTTGTCTGAGCTCCGCATTAACAGGTGCAGGCCCCTGCCCTGCCAGCCCCATCAGCCACTCCCCATCGGCAGCCACTCCTGGCCAGCCACTCCCAGTGGGCTGGCCGCTGTGTTAGGATCAGCTGCTCCCTGGAGGTGGCTGGCGGAAGAGGAAGCAGCGGCCAGAGCCCCTGGGAAACCCCGGGAAGCGTGTCCATCCAGCTGAAGCCAACAGTGCGAAAGGATAGTTAATAAGAAGTTAGGTCGTCAGGAAGGTCCTCGTTGGTAGCCATGGTGACCCTGTTAAATGAAGAACGTAGTGAGCACCCAAGCCAGGGCAGCTGGACATTCATTAGCAAGGCGCCAATACACCCTGGACTTCCCAGATTCATGCCCCTAGGAAGTAAAACTTGCAGGAATGCTTCTAGATTGAATTAAGATGAACATACACGTTCCGATACTTGTACACCAGCATGAAGACAAACCCTATATAAGAGTAGCTCTAGTCTCAGCAGTGGGCATTTCACTTGCAGGTGCCCCCTCTCGTGAGAGAGCTTCGTCTTTCCTTTCAATATACTTCCCTGCTGACCTTTCTACTTGGGCCCGTGCCCTCGTTCTTCACGTGCATGAGACCTCGAACGCCAGAATACATAAAATACACTAACACTAACAATTGCACATGAACTAAAAACAAACAAATAAATATAAAAGGTTGCAAGAAAATCTCATAACGTTTTAAGAATTGGTGTTGGGCCTCATTCAAAGCTGCTCTGGCCGCAGGTTGGACATGCCTGGTCTAAAACTTTAGATCTCCGTCTCCACTCCACTCTGACTCCCTGGCCCAAAGGTAATTTGGAAAACTTGAAAGCATATGGGGTTTGCTATGAAATATTCCTGAATCTAAAGCTGAGGTCCTGTCCTTACTAGTTGCATGACCTTGACTCATAATTTAACCTTTTTGAGCTTCCTACTTTCACCTGTCACGTGATATAGTACCCACCTTATTAGGTTGTAGTGAGGAATAATTACAGAATGTTCAAAGCCCCTGGCATGTGGTAGGACCTCAGTCAATGCTAATTTGTTAACTTGGTGGGGATATGGGGAGTCAAGTGCCCCATTTCTTATTCATCTCTACTTCCTCCGTCAAACCCAGTGCGAAAACAGAGGGAGGGCTCAGGGAATTCTCCGTAGACTAAAAACTGCTTTAGTCGAACTGTTTCCTGGTTCAAAACCACTCCAGCCAAGTCCAGCATGAACCCAGGGGCATACTGGAAATAGAACTCATTTGGAGACTCTTTCTGCCACCGCCTTAGGAGGAAATGCACTTGCAAATAAACGTGTTCACGGCATAAGTAGCAACCCTGGGTACTGAGAGTTTGCAGTGAAATAAGAGCGGTCTGAGGGGTCAGGAGAGACAAAGCAGCGTGCCGCACAGATGGCCCGCGGGTCTCCGTAGTTATCATGTCTTCTTGAAGGTCTGCTTTCTGACTGGCCTAGTTAGGCTAACAGAATGGCTGAGCTGGGTCGTGCAACCTGGTTGGCCCCTGACGCACCAGGACTTCTTCCGGACTCTGGCTCCAAGCTCCCTCGTGCACGCGTGCACGGGGCCCCACCTACACGACCCTCTGTGGCCTCCACCTCAGGCTCTTTGGGCTGTAGTGTTAAATGGTTCTTCATTTCATCCATCGGAACTACCCAGAAGGAAGCAATTGGCTGTAAGTGGGTCATTCCCTGAAGCCCAGTGGTAGCCTCTTTAAGATGAAGGAATTGGGTCTTTGCAAAGAGCACACTTCTAATCAAAGGCTGGGAGGCGGGGAGGGAGGCTAACACGTCGTGAGTCGTGAGCTCCGCATAAGAACTGAGCTGTGCGCATTCTCATCCTCATTTTGGAGATGAAGAACCAAGGCTGAGACAGCTACCTGCATTTGGCCAAGGTCACAGAGCTGGTTAGCGGAGGAGCTGGACCCTGAACCCCAAAGTGACTGGTTCCCCAGAGACATGGTGGGCACTCTGCAAACGCTTCATTGATTGATGGGAATGGGGCACACGCTCCTCCACACACTGAACAAAGCTCTCAGTTGTGTTGCCAAATCTTAATCAGTCCTGTAATACCTGCAGGGCAGGGGGCCCAGCCCCAAGCATCTCCATCATCCCAAAAGGCATCGCTCATTTAAACCCGGGCCCTATAGGCTCCACCTTGTCCAGGAGTCTCTCTGGGGATGGAATGGAGAGGACACCACGCTCGAATTTACATTCTGAAACGTAGCAGCGTTGGGATGGCAGACGTGCTAGAACTCCTCTGAGCCTGGGTTTCCTCCAGTTTGTAAGGATTAGAGATGACCTATGAAAGTGGAAGTGTGTGCTATAATAATACCTGACCAGGGTTGTTCATGAATGGTGGTGTGGAAACAGTATTGTAGTTTCCTCGCCCCATATTGCTGAGAAGGCAAATAAATCAGAAATAGAAAATCTTCTTTAGAAGATAATTTAACTGTAGTTAAACTAGGCAACAATCACTTGGACCTTTGTTTATTCAGTGCAAAATTTTGTCTCTGCTCTGAAATATTTACAGGACCTTCTGGGTGACAAAGACTATTAAGACTAAAATCAAAGTTCTCCATACAGATTGCACTTTACTACAACACAAAGATCTTTTTTTTCTGGGTGTTCACTGTCCCTAAACTTCCTGACACATGGTCTAGGAATACAAGAGATTTCTCAGCTTCCTATAGGGACTGTCTTTATCTCTTTTTAAAATATAGATCAGTATCCTATATTCTGTGTAGACATCAAGTTCTATGAAACATGCTTTCCCTTCTGTCATGAAGTCATAAAACATGGCAAATGTAGGCGATTACTGAGAGTTTGAACAGTGAAGCGTGTGAACATCACGATTTGTTTTCATGTTGTAATGTTTGAACTTTCCTTCTCTCTTGTTCACTCTTGCTCTGGGTTCTGTGTTCTCCAGCGTTATAAGTAAGTCCTCTCTCTGCCTTCAGGTCTTTGAGTGAACAGCTTCCTCTGCAGAGTCTCCCTGTTCTGGTGATTGGTAAGCAGGCTCCATTGATAAATGTGCTTTGGACAATTTCAGAGTCTAAACCACAACCCAAGTAGCAATTGTTATTGTAATTCTTGTTATTGGTTCCCCGGCTGCTGGCTGTCCTCAGACAGCACTAGTCATTCATCTGCTTAGGTTCCAAATTTACCTCTTTGCAAATCGCCCTCACTTGGCCTTCTATCACCTGCCTTCCATTAAATCATTCAGCAATGATTTGGGCTTCTGCTTTGTGCTGGACACAGCCCTGGGTGGTGTGGGTCTGGTGGTGAGTGAGACAGACACCTCTCTCCCTGTTCTCAGCAACATCCATTCTAGTGAGGAAGGCAGATGATAAACAAACAAGCAATAAAAAAGCACTGTAATTGTGGATGGTGGCCTGTGTTCTGGGGAAATAAACATGACAGTGGACTGGGAAGCATTGGAGGGAGGCTGGATCTGACCACAAGGTCAAGAAAGGCCTCTGCCGAGGGACCACTGAGCAGAGATGCGCGTGTTCCCAAGGAGCACATTCTCCTGGGGGAGCGTGTTCCCGGGAGACAAACGGGTAAGATCCCAGGAGCAGGATTAGCCAGGGGTGTTGGAGCAAGGCCAGTGTGAAGAGGGGAAGGGTGAGCTCAGATGAATTAGGATGAGTAGCTGTTTACAGCAGGGCTGGGCAAGATGTCTATCGCGGTCCCCTGGGGGACCACTGAGCAATTTTGGGGTGAGCACCTGAATAATACAAGAAATAGGTAGTAGACTGCAACAGTTGGAGAAAATGAGACGTAGCCCTTGCCTTGAAAAAGTCTGCCCAGGCCTGGTCTACAGGGCCCCATAGGCCAAGGTTCCATTCCCAGGGCTGTGAGCGCCGAGGACAAACGCGGCGTTGGCTGAGGACTAAGAAGCTCAGCCTGGCTGCTGGGTGGAGAATGAACTGGAGGATTGCAGAGCAGGAGCCAGGGAGGCATGGCGAGGTCCCGTGAGAGACGCGGGTGTGGTGAGAGTGGTGGAGATGCAGAGCCGAGCAGGGCCAGGCCTCGGGATGTGTTTGGAGGTGACGCTGATCGGACCGGCTGGTAGGTTGAGGTGGGGGGTGAGGGAAAGGGAAGGGTAAGCTGACCAACGCGGCTTTCATCTTCCCGGCCTCCTCCCAGGCCCAGGGCCCAGCCACCGCCTCTGCTCCTGCTCACTCCTGGCTCCACTCCCCCCAGTCCGCATATCACAGAACCCCTCTCCTCTCACCTGCACCCCAGCCCCCCACTTCTCCTCTAAAGCGGGAGACAGACATAGGGGGGCGGGAAACACCTGACTAGATGCTGCCAGGGCAGGTGCTGCCACCCGCTGAGAATGTGTCTGGGTTGTAAAGCCATTGTCTCTCTGGTAACACAGGAAACAATTACTCATGCAGATGAAAAGCTTCTATTTCTCTCCCTGACAGCTAGCAGCTCAAGGAGCCTTCCCTGTGTCAGTCCTCAGTTGAGACGGAAGCTAATATTTTCCATCTGGAGTCTCGGGGAGGATATAGACAGTTCCTGACTTAGTAATGAGCTTGCCATTCTTGGCAGGGCCAGGGAGTTACAAGGCAGGGGGAGGAGGCAGGCAAAAGACTGAGACGGGTTCCGGGAAACGATACCTGAGAACTGCGGGGGGGAATTAGTTCAGTCGGGGGACTCAGGCCCAGCACTGACCTAGTTTCTGAGATGACATGGGGCTCTGGGAAGAGGTGGCCCAACAGACAGCCCTGGGCAGGCGGCAGGGACCAGGACTGGGAGTTGGGGTCCCTAGGTTCCAAGCTGGGGTTCATTACTTCATTTATTCATCCGCTCATTCAGCAAGTGTTTTCTGAGAGTCCACAGTGTGTCAGGTCCTGTGTAGATTCTACCTGAGGCGCTGGCGGGGTCAGGGTGTGCAGGGGATTGACAAGTAAATAGAAAGAGGAACCTGAATGCAGGGTGATGTGTGTTATGATAGACGAAAGCATCACTGATGTGGGTGCTGCTGGAAAGATCCTAAAGGTAATGACATCTAAACAGCAGCCTGAGATGGCAAAGGGGGAAGTGGGGAGGGGACAGGTTTCCAGGCAGGAGAACAGCATGTGCAAAGGCAGTTGACAGGGTTCAGGGAGTTGCTCTGAGCACAGTGTAGCTGAACTGTGATCCTAAAGTGTGGAGGCAGCTTCTTAAATGGTGCCCAATGGTGCCGGTCCCTGATACTCACACCCCTGCAGAGTCCCCTTCCCTTGAGTGAGCAGGACCTGTGACTTGCTTCTAACCCAAAGAACACAGAATAAAGGTAACCTGGGATGCCGGAATATCTCAGCAGGTTAAGCGCTTGCCTTGCAGTTGTGAGGTCTGGGGTTTGGTTCCCAGCTCTGGCCCGTGCAGACCCATGTCCTGAACTGCAGCGCAACTGGTAACCACCAGGATGGCTCGTGGGTGAAGGTTCTCACCTCCCGTGCAGGAGGCCCCCTGTTCGCTTCCTGCTCCATGTGGCCCCACATCCACCTGTGTGGAATGAAACCACTTTACAACTAATGATGTGCAACTATAAAGACTGCTCTGGGCCCTCCTCCTTCTCCCTGTCTCTCTCACTCTCTCTCAAAAACAATAAAAATAATCTTTAAAAAAATAAAAGAAAGGTGACCTGATGTATGAGTTGTGCATAATAAGGTCCTTCGTTATTCAAGCTGTAAACTCTGCAAAGTGCCAGGCCCTGGAGACATTAACGTGTGACATATATGGGCTCTATCTACACGGCAGCCAGACCACATAACAGGAGTGGGGTCTGGGTGTGAGTACTGACTCTGCAGCCACATGTCCACATGGGCTTTGGATAAGTTTGATCACTCCCCAAGTCTCACTCACATACACATAAACAAGAGAAAAGAAGGCCCATCTTACAGGTCTCAGGGAGGATCAAATGGCAATATCTGAAGGCACAAGGAGCAGCCCCAGACCTGCAGAGGGTTCTCGATGTATGAATAGTGTTGGTCAAGGGACAGCTGTCAATCAGTAGATCAAGGTCCATCCCTGTCTCTTCCAAGTGAGTTGGAAGGAAGGAGGCTACAAGCCAGCGAATGTGGGTGACTCTCAGAAGTTGGAGAAGACAAGGAAAAGGATTCTTCCCTGAAGTTTCCAGAAGGCACGCAGCTCCAGCCCCACCAACAACTTGGCTTTAGCCCAGTTAGAGCCATTTCAGACTTCTGACCTCCAGAACGGCAAGAGGATGCATTTGTGTTGTGTTAAATCACGGAGTCTGTGGCATTTTGGTTCAGCAGCAACAGGAAACAAACACAATTAGCGTCCATTCAAAGGTGGGGTGCCCCGTGCTGGGATGTGGCTGAGATTGCTCCATGAGTCCAAGGACAAAGGCCCAACAAATCCCTCTGCTCATGGCTCAGGTTGGTGCAGATGGATAATGGGGAATCCTGACTAGTGAACAACCAGCAAGGCTGGTCCGAGATGAGACAAGGAGACGGTAACAACCCCCTTTCACAGATTAGGAAACTAAGGCCCCTCATGTCGAGTAGGGGGGATAGGTGATGGCAGAGATGCATCTAGAACCAGAATTTTGAACCCCTGGTCCAGGGATCGTCTCCATCACCCCCCCCCCACCCACCCTTTTTATCAATCAACCCAACATCTGAGACCCGAAGGATGAGCCAGTAGCAGCCTGAAGAGAGAAGAAGGAGTGACAGGCACTTTATATGCGATGACGCATTGATCCTATGAGATGGGTGCTGTCATTCCTCCCATGTTACAGATGAGGAAACTGAAGCACAGAGAGATGAAGTTAACTACCCAGCGTCACGCAGCCAATATGGTGGATGGTATTAATAACCTCGGGTGATGGCCCCCCTGCGTCCACGCTCTACCTGTAACTCTGCAGTCCCCTTCCAATTCCATTCTGGGCATTGGACCTGTTCTGGCCAATGTGATGTGATATTAGCAGGAGCTTGAAGGCAAGTACACAGCTCCATTGACCCGCCTACATGACTGGCCTTGTTCCCTCCTGGACCTCCGCCATCACCCTGAAACATGCCCCTGCTAGCCTGTTGGAGGGGCATGGGAAGCCCATGGAAGGAGAACTAGTTCATCCCATCCAGACTATTCCAAAACAGCTAGCCCCAGCCGACCTGCCAGCTGGGGACACATGACCAAGCCCAGCCAACGTCAGTCAAGCCCGGCTCCACGTGGAAGAACCACTGACTAGAAGACTTGTGAGCAACAAGAAGTGGTTGTTATTTTAGGCCACTGCACTTAGAAGTGACTTGTTATACAGCAGTAGCTAACTGATACAACCAAGGAGTAGCAGAGTGGTATGTTTGGGAAACATCTAGGAAGGAAATTTTAATAGACATTGGAAAGAAGCATCAACAAAACCAATGGTTGGAGAGCAAGGTGGGCATGAGACCTGGTGCTGTGGGGGCCATTTTGCTCTCATGAGTAAAGCAAACTTGAGAACCAGCGGATGCTGGGAGGAGGGAGAAGCAGGTGTGGGGGGGAGACCCCATTTTCCCACCTGCTCCCTCCTTTCTTCTGTGCTTGCACGTGGCCCAGATATTTGACACCCAGGGCTGTGACAGCTCTCTCACAGAAATGAAGGAAAGGGAGAGGACATCGCAGAGGTGTCAGCTCAGTGTCCTGACCTACGAACCAATGCCAGAAGCTTCTATGCAGGGATAAGTAAGTCCTCGCGTCAGACACGTTGGCCAGGTTCTCTGTAAGCACTCCTGCCTCATGCATGGTGGCTGATTGGTCCCTGCCACTCCCCAACTTCTGCAAGGCCAGGCAGACGCCACGAGGCTCACATTCAGTCTCCACACCCATGCGAAGTCTGCACCTACTGGATGCACTTCCCAATTTTTTATTTTTTTTTTTAAGATTTATTTTTATTGATTTTGAAACAGAGACAGAGATACAGGGACAGAGAGAAGGGGGAGGACCCAGAACAGTCTCCATAGTTGCGCATCATCGGTTTTTCTACATAGTTTCATTCCACAGGTGGGAGTGGGGCTGCACAGGGCAGGAACTGGGTCGGGGTCTCGCCCCAGTGAGAACCAAACTGGGGGCACCCCCAGTTTAGCATATGGGTCCACAGGGGCCAGGGCCAGGATTCGATCCACGGTCCTTGGGGCTGCAAAGTGAGCGCTTAACCCGCTGAGCCATCCCAGCTTCCCCAGCACTTCCCAATTTCATAAAACACTTGTTTGCTGCTCAGCCCAAATATGGGACAGACATTCTGATTCAATTTCTTTTCTCGACTGTTTTTTATTTTTTTTAAATGAAGTTCTTGACCTGCTTTGTCTTTTAAAATACCCCCTGTTGCCTCCCCCAGAATAGTACAGCCTAGTAAGAGACTGATTCTATGGAGATTGCTATCCACTTAAGATTCATGTAAAGTCCAAAAAGAATGAGGAGAATTAAACTGCAGGGCACAAAACCTGTTGTTGCCTCCGCCTTTCCCTTCCTCAGCCCCCAACTCACTCAGGACTCCTCATGTCTGAGCTCAGAGGTAGACCCCGAAAGGGAATGGCCACAGGGTATGAAAACAGGCAGCAGAAAAGCATTGAAGCAGGAGGCAGGCTGGGTGGACGTCACCTGGCTTTGTGACCATGGGCATGGCAATCCCTGTGTGGGCTTCAGGTTTCTCCTCTGTGGAGGCTTCACTCTGGTCTCATGAGTCTAGTGAGGGTCTTTCTCCCCAAGTGCAATCTCTCTCAGCAGCTACAGATGGGTCGAGGGAGTGCCGTAGGACCTGGGCTGTTTGGGGAGACACGCAACCTGAGTTTTAATTCTAACTGGTGCCTCAATGCTGAGTCGATGTTGGACAGCTCCTTAAACAATCTGATCTTCATGCTGTCATTTATAAAAGGGGAATGAAAACACTGCTTTATTTTAGTTACTAGAGACAGTGCATATGAGATAGGAGCACATAGCAGATGCTCCATGGTGGTCAGTATTCTTCTACGTTGTTAGCTTTATTGCTGTCTTTCTTGTTACGTGGCTGCAATGGAAGTCAGATGAGTATTTTCCGTCATGAGAATAAAGTAACTAGAATGGAAACAGAAAATGAGATGCCCCATAGGCGGTAACTCATTCTTGGCTGGAAATCATACAGACCTTGGTACGGAGCACCACTAGGAACTTGGAAAGGAAGGCTGATGATTGGTATCCGTGGCCAAGAAGATCTCCCTGCACTGGCCCTAGCACCTCATTACATAGAAAAGGAAAGCTAGCATGGTTGTGAGCCTAAGACAGAAGTTAACATACTTATTCTGGAGCTTCTCATCAGGCTGTTGAGTTTCCCATTCTGTTTGCTAAGAGGGGCAAAGATCTTCCCAGTAATATTGAGGGGTTGTCGTAACAGTCCCTAGAACTGTTGACGTATAATCCAAGACTAGACGGTTTATTGTAGAAACCACGTTTGGTAGAAAGACACGTTTGTTCACTTTAAGTGGAAAATGTACTTGTCATAGGTGTCTGATTCCACCCAGCATCCTTGGGAGTAATTAACTCACCATGACCGCCCACACTCAGCTCCACTCAGCTCAACCTGTTAAAAAAGAACCCGCGGATTCTGGTAAAATTAGGAACATGGCTAAAGGCATTTTTCTCCATGACAGTATTTGTTCTGCAAGTAGAATAAAACCAAGTGTGGAATCATGATTTATTTCAACCGCAGTCAAGCCCCAGAGAAGTGACAAGTCCAGGTAGCTTTCAAGTCCATCTGCTGTGGCCACTGGAACTTTCCACAGCAGGACATAAGAGAACATCTGAGCCCTGAAGCTGCCTCTGTCCCCTGCCCCAAACTGGGAATGACGATGCTTTTCTGTGGCTTTGTGCTGGGCCAACTTAGCTAAGCATGTGACACAGTTTCCAGAATTTCCTTCCCTGCATAGTCCTGGGTTAGCATGGCCCCAAGAGACACAAGTGTGAGGTTTGCAAGGCAGAGTGGCCGGTGTGTTCTCACACTCAGCGGCTTGGTGAGGAGTGGGAGGCGCTTAGCAGCCACACTGGTGGGCGTGGGGCAGCCTGTCTGTGCAGCCTGACCCTGACCCTGATCGGTCCATCCTCAAGAAGTCCAGGGACTTCTGCACAAATCCCTCAGCCACTAGCTAGTGTCCACCTGGGTTTTAGACTTAAATTCTGGAACCATAGCCACTAACTTGTTTATTCCCTGCACTGGCCACTCTTATCAATCATATATTCATGTATTGATTTAACAAATATTGTGGCATCGACTCATGAGACACAAACCCTATTCTAGGACCCAGGGACGGAGGACGATGTCGTGAAATCACAGGCCTTTCCCTCGATAGCCTGCCATCTGGTGGGGCACTCAGCAGGGTACAGTCACTGCAGCAAGCAAACACAGGGGAAGGAGCGGAGGGAGGCTGAGAGCTGGATGAGGTCACGCTTGCCAGTCACGTGGCTCCAAGGTGAACCCCTGGGCCACTGTGGATGTCGAAATGATCCCCCAAAGAGATCAATAATCTAGCTCCTGGCACCTGTGGGCTTTTCCTCATGTGGCAGAATGGACTTGCAGAGGCGATTCAGTTGGGGATCTTGAGACGAAAGATAATCCTGGTTTTTCTGGTGGGTCACAAACGCAGTCATGGTGTCTTTATAAGACAGTGACCTGACTGTGGAAGAGGAAAGGCGATGTGAAGATGGGAGCAGAGAGAGGTTGGGGGGTGCTATGCTGCTGGTCTTAAAGACCGAGGAGGGAGCCATGAGCCCTAGGATGCAGCTCTAGACACTGGAGAAGGCAAGGAAGTGGGTTCTGCCCTAGTGCCGCTGGAGGGGACATGGCCCTGCCTTGGTCTGGGCCCTTGGAACCCATTTTTAGACTTCTGACATCCAGAACCATCAGAAAGTAAACGTGCATTGTTTGAAGGCCCCAGTTCATGTCATATGTCACAGCAGCCATAGGAAACTAATGTGGGTGGGGGTCCGGCTTTTCCTATGTCTGGGCTGGGGAACAGGTCCAATCAAGGCTGACTCAATCTGGTTCATTCACTTTCAGGAAACTTAAGGGGGAGAATTTGGCCAAAGGTTGGCCTTCAGACATGGAACAGTTAAATGACTCATCGTACACCCATATCAGAGGATCTTGTGTGTGTGTGTGTTAAAAATGATGTCACAAAGCTTTTGAATGCAGGGAAATGCTTGGGAGGCAACATCAAATAAGCAGAACAAAAGATTTTGAGAAGTATATGTAGTGTGAGCTCTGCTGTGTATTAAAAAAATGAAAGGAGGGGGCCACTTGAAGGAAGCAAAAGGCAGCATTGCAGAATATAAGCAATGGCTTTGGGGCAGGTCTCCCATGATTGCTGTTCTCCTTACACTTTTCTGTGGAGCATCTTACATGGGAGGATTTGGAACTGGCCACAGTGGCTAACTAATGAGCAAGCTATAACTGGATGATTTTGAAATATCAGTGACATGGAGCTCCTGAGTAAATCCAAGTCTCCCAGCTGCTTGGGGACCTTCATGTTGGACAGAGCATGGGAGTCAGAGGCCCCAAAAGTTCAGGGACAACTAAGAAGTCAGATTGCAAACAATCCTCTCCATCTAGGTTTCGAACCCGCTTTGCCTGCATCTGCTGTAACATCATCCTCTTGCAAAGGGAAGGAGGAAATCCAAGGCTCCCCCCTCCCATTCTCACCAGTCCGTGAATAACTGGGGACACACACCTAGGCCAGCAGCAGGCTCATTTTAGGAGGTACCATTTCCTGGTCCAACACTTCTCTCTGGCACTGTGCTGCCCACCTGGCCAGTTGGGGCCCAGGGTCATGGCCAAGTCCCTCCTGGCTCCATACCCTTTCTATGTAGCCGAGCTGAGGCTGGAGGCCCGGAGCCATGGAACTGCTTTATTTGGCACTCAAAATTAATAATGTGGAAAGCTGAGAAAGAATGAGGTTGGGGGCTGGCCCATCAGGTGTAGATGCAGAAGGAGACACATTCTATTTTTATCTGGAAGTGCTGCTTCTATTACACTACTCTAAAGGAGATGCACGTTTTCACTAAGGGCAAGGAAGTCGTGGTCAGGCGGCTCTGACAGGACAGCTCCAGGTTGCAGGATACGTGTGTGCACACGTGTGTGCATACGAGTATGGAGTGTGTGCATGCATGTGTGTGAGCCCCCATGTGAGCTGGTCAGAGAAGCCAGAGAATGCTACCACGGCAATGTCTAACACCTGCAGGCGGCTGGATCCAGGTGTTCTGCTGCTGATTTCTCCCAGGCCACATCAATGACCCAGACAACACTCCCAGGACCCTGCGCACAAGCTCCAAACTCCAGAGGAACCCAGTGGAGCGCGCCATCCCCGTCCCCAGCCTGCTCCCCTCCCCCCACCCTGGGTCTATACCTGAGCCAAGTCGTCCCACACAATTCCTCATCTCCTTCTTCCCACTCGCCACCAACATACATCTAGCCACTCCTGTCCCATACCCTGTCCTCAGCCACGCGAGCCACATACCTGAACATCCTCCTCCCCACTGCTCGTGCGGCACTCCCACGTCTGAGCTTTCAGCTCTGTCCCCCGCATGCCCCACAACTGGGCAGAGTGGCAAACGTGGTAGGATGACTGCAACGATGATCCCATGGAAATGGCAGCGAGGGCAGAGGTGACAGCTGCTCATCCACAGGAAGTCAGAGGAGGACGGGCCAGGACCGAGCACACTGCAGAGCCGCCTGAGAAGGGTGTGTGTAATAAGGTGGGAAGGTGTGTGGGGAAGTGAGTGGGGGTGGGGAAAGGCGTGAGCGCCCAGAACAGGGAGTCCCAGCGAGGCTCCAGGTGTGGAGGCACAAGGACCTTCGGTGGTACTGCCCAGAGCCCGGTCAGCACAGTACTGAGGCCCCAGGCCATTACTAGGGCCGCCTCTAGGACTTTGTGGAGCTGTCTGCTCCACAGACTGACATCAAAGGAGGATTCTACCCTGGATGGGGAGTCAATTGCACAGTCCCAACCGAGATAGAACTTTCTGCTTCTGCTGATGGAGAATGTCCTCACTATGGCTTTTCCAAAAAGGCCAGTGTGACACTTCCCACCAGATGTCACTACAACTAGTGCATACTCGATGCTTTCCTCCTGCACCTCGGAGATGAAACCTGAGGCCCATGAGGCCACTGATTTACTTAACAGAAAGGCCAGTGTCCCCTCCTTGTCTTCCTCTGGGCTGTTTGTAGACTCTCCTTGGGTCTCTTTTGACCAGTCTGTTCTGATACCACCTTTTCCAGAACAGCCTCTCAGGCAGCAGATAATATCTAAAAACAAAACCAGGGGACACCCATGTTTCTGCTGGTGACTGGGGTGAACCCTAGGACACAGTTTTTGGAAAGTGATTGGAACTATCAACTATGAGCCTTAAAATGTTTGCATTTTTTTGGATCCTGTCATTTCATTTCCAGGAACCCATCCTGAAGAGATGACCTAAGTGCAAAGATTTATGTAAAAAAGCATCCTAACAACATCATTTATAACAGTGAAAAATTAGAAAGAGACTACATGAAAAATGTTGTGCAATGTTTAGGGAAACTATGGTAAATCCACTCAAAGAAATATTATGTGCCCCAAACAAAAAGATTTTAGCAATATGCAAAAACCATATGATATAGGAAGTGTGAAAAACAGGATTTAAAGCCCCATGATCATAACTAAGTGTAAACATGAATAGGGAGGTTATTATGAGAGACAGATGGCAAAATGTCAACAATTTTCATTAGGTAGTAGAGCTACTAATTTTTCTGCTGTCTTGCTTTTAATAGTTTTCCACTTTTATTTAATGACATTTAATATTTTAATTAAAACAAACAAACAAACAAACCCAGAATGTCCTGATTTAAAATGGTAACTAGCTGACAGCTACAGTGGAATCTCTCCTAACTTCCCCCTAAAATGCCTCTAGACACAGCGAATGTTGAGAACTCAAAATACCATCCCAAACTAACGTTGACACATGATCTAATGCCAGATGCTGGGCATCTCCACTACTATTAAGACAAAAGGGGGGGATAGCAGGATGGCTCAGTGGGTTTAAGCACTCATCTTGCAGCCCCAGGGTCTGAAGATCGAATCCCAGCCCCGGCTCATGTGGACACATATGCTGGTTGTGGCCCCCAGTTAGGTTCTCACCGGGGTGAGTTTCCCATGCGGGAGGCCCCCGGCCCAGTTCCTGCCCTGCGCGGCCCCCCCCCCTGCCCACCTGTGTGGAATGAAACCACATGTAAAAAAATGATGATGTGCAACTATGGAGACTGCTCTGGACCCTCCCCCTTCTCTCTGTCTCTCTTTGTCTCTCTCTATGTCAAAAATAAAATAAATCTTAAAAAAAAAAAAAAAAAAGAGAGACAAAAGGGGCTGAATTAACAGAGACCTGCCCAGGCACGGCTTCAGAACCCAGGCATCCCTGGAAAAGGACAGGAAATGATGAACACCGCCATCCAGCGTCTTGGATCTGCCTTCCCCAACCAGGAAAGTTGGACTACCTTCTTGAAGATCAGGAATGTTCTCCACCAGTGTCTCTTCTTTGCCATGTTTCTACAACCTTTCATACTCAGCACGTCCAGCAAACAGCTGGGAGGAAGGGGTGGGATGTTGCAGCCACAGCAGTCTACATCCAGGGCAGGAGGTCCTTGGGTACGGTGACCAGATTTGAACATTGGTAAAGCGGGACACCATTGACCAGGGGGGAGGGGGTTCTTGATTAAAAATTTGGTCTATCTCCCGCCGTTTCCTAGCTTGTCGTGCATTCTTTCCAAAAATCGGGACTTTTTTAAAATGCCGTGGGACGCGGGACAAATTGTTAAAATCGGGACTGTCCCACCAAAAGCGGGACGTCTCGTCACCTTATCCTTGGGCAAAGTCCTGGAACCAAGGATGGAAACAGGAACCCTGGAGGGCAAGGTCAGTCCAAGGCCTCCCCCTGCCCAGGACAGCAGAGGAGCAGGGTCACACTTCTACAGATCTGAGTGAGGGACCAGTAGTGTGTGGGAGAAAGCCTTGGGTTTGACCAAAGCTGTGTGGCTTTGAAGACATGACTGCAACCCTCTGAGATGGTTTGTCACCTGAAAGAAGTCATCTCCCCTGCCTTCCTGGGGCTGATGTGAGGATTCAGTGAGCTCAGGTGCTCATGCACGCATGGCCCAGGGGCTCGGCCTTACTCGGATGAGAGTCAACCTGGGAACGGACAGGCAACTTGCAAGTGGAGTGTGGTCATTCCTTTTCAAATGGGGAAGGAGGCTGCTGGTTTTCCTAGAGAGGCAGCACGGGATTCCACAGGCTAATCAGAGCCTCTGACGGACAGTCATGGGCAAGTGAGCCCTGCAGTAGAGAAAGTGAGTTATTACTACAACCCATTAACCCTGTCCCCGAGCAGATGTGGCTAAACCTCATCTGAAGTCTAATTCCACAGCTTTGTGAGTGTCCTAGTGATCCTGCAGACACCCAGCAGCTTTTGCTACCTGTTCCCACACCTATGACTACTGCATCATTCATTCATTCATTCATTCAAACTTATACTTTGCTGTCTTCTAAGTTTCAGGCGATTACAGGGGCTACAAACAGCGTGGTGAGCAGACAGCCCAGCTCTGGTGGAGTTTACTGTTGTTCTAGTGAGAACCAGACAAGGAACTAAGAGAAGTCAGGATGGTGGTAAGTACTAAGAAGACTCTAGAATTGTGGGGTGGAGCATGGCATGGGGAGGGGAGGGGTGCTCTGAAGAGTGGGTGAGTGAGCTGAGACTGTAAAAGGAGAGGGAACGAGTCGTATGAAGATTAAGGGAAGAGCACTTGAGGCAGAGGGAACAGCCATTGCAAAGTCCCTGAAGCAGAAACCAGGTGGTCAGTTGTAGAGCAAGTGACATGGGCGATGAGGTTCTAGGATGGTGAATGTGGTGGTCCGTGGAGAGGTTAGTTGGAGTGGGCAGCTCGTCTAGAATCCTCTAGCCTTAAGGCATGTGGATTTTAGGTTGCTTGTAAATGAAGGGTTTCAAGGGAGGTCGGGATTAGAGTCACGTTTTTAATGGGTCACTCGGGCTGCTTCCTGGGATGGGTGTTAGAGGGGCAAGAGCAGAAGCAGGCCCAGGGCAGTGATGAAGGAGCTTGGAGGAGAGGAGCCAGGGCCCCGGGGAAGCCCACGGTCACCAAAGGCCACACCAAGTCACTGACAATCCACCCCCCGCTTTGAGTTTGCTGTGCTCACCACCTTTCTTTTTTTTAATGAAGATGTAATTTACCCTTTTTCAGCGTACAATTCGGTGGTTTTGAGTATGTTCACCAGGTTAGGCATTGATCACCAGTTCATCCCAGAACATTCCGTCTCCCCTGGAAGAAAACCCGTACCCATTAGCAACCACTCTCCATTCTCCCCTTTCTAGCCAGGAGCAACTGCCTACGTGAATATTTCACACACGTGGAATCACACACCATGTGACCTTTTGTGTCTGGCTTCTGTCACTAAGCATCATGTTTCCACCGTTCACCCATGGGGTAGCCAGTATCAGTGCTCCGTTCCCTTTTCATGGCTGCATAATATGCCTTTGTATGGACAGACGTACCACTTGTGTTTACCCCTTTACAAGGCAGTTTCCATGAAAGTCAGGAAGGAGGGTCTGCAGCAGCCGGGACCCGAGGCGCAGTGTGTCTCACCTCAGCCCCCCCAGCGGGGCTCAGCGCCTGGTCGTGTGAGGCAGAGGGGCAGTCCGTCTGTTAATTAGGACTGGGAGTCTCAGCTGCAAGATGGGTTTTTGTTTTTCACAGATAATACAGTATCTCTCTGCAATCAGCGTTTTCTTCTTCCAGGAGCCTCCTAACCACACAGAAAAATTAAAGATTTCCCCAGAGAATGTCAGGTGGGGATACGGAGTCCCACCCTGTAAGGCTGTTGCTAGGGAGTCGAGACAACCGTGCACACTGATGGACAGCCCTTCAGCCCCTGCCCCATTCCCAACGAACCTCTTGCCTCTGGGGGTGGGCGGTCTAGCTGTGTGACCTTGGATCAGTCACCTGCCCTGTTGTGACCTTGAATGCCATCCTGGGCTGGGGTGCTTGGGCTTGGTCTGAAGATAATGGGGAGCCAACAGAAGGATTTTAATCAGGAAGGTGATAATCAAGTTAATGTTGGTTAAAGTTCCCTTTGGGGGCTTCTTTCAGATCAAAACCACATAAAGGGAAAGAATCCTTGCTTTGGAGTTAGACAGACCTTAGACCCCGTCCTGATGCTGCCCCTGCCCAGCTAGGTGACCTTGGGCAAGTCCTCCAAATTAGAAATCGTAAAATGTGGCTCTGATTTAGCAGGTTGGGGCCAGGTGTAAGATTTTGTATTTCTCCTGAATTTTGCATTTCCTCCCTGGTGATGCTTCTGCGACAGGACCTCCTTCCCTGGACACCCACAGGCCACCCATGAATGATACCCACCGTTCTCTGGGCCACAGACCACACTTTGAGTAGCAAGGCTTTACTGTCCCAGAACCTCAGTTTCCTCATCTGTGACACAGAATCGGTAAAACCCAGCTCACAAGGCTGGGCGGGGTGTGAACGAGGTCTGAGGGCATCTCAGCATCTCCTCACACTCGACTCCCTCTCGCACCTCGGCCGGGTGATTAATGTCTGTTCCCGGCTCAGCCCCAGTCGCCTCATGTCTGCCCCTCCCTCTCCCTTCTTTCATAATTGGCGGGCTCTGGAACCTTGCTCAGTGCTGGACTTGCCTTTCAAATGCCCTAGAATCCTTCCTTTGGCTTCGCTCGCTTTTCTATTTAATTCAGAAGCTCACACGGGGCTCCTACCATCCCAGTGCCATTAGGAGATTAAACGTTAGCAGCACCTGCCTCTCTGCTGCTCCCGGGGTCCCACTTTTCATGTCAAGTGAGTCACAGGCCATGTCACCCGCCACACAGAGGCCATATCCTCCTTCCGAGAGAAGGCGCGACCTGTGGTGGTGGGCTTTCTAATAGCAAGCCCTTACGTTTGCCATGTACCTGGTTCACTTCCCGGCCCTTGCAGGTGGGTCCGCAGCAACCAAGTCAGAAAAGGAGCCTGGGAGGCTCTGGGCAAGGGCCACAGGCCTAGAAGTTTCCGGGCCTGGAGCTTATCCTGGCTGAAGGGGAACCTTGGCCACCTGTTAAAGCAGCAGAAGTCAGAGCGCCCCAGCTTTGCAGGAAGATGAAGTTGGAATGCATAGCCCAGGGACTCAGGAGGGTGCCTTGGTCTCAGACAGAGAACAGTGTGCTGATCCTGGGAGAGAACAGGGTCACAAGGACAGCGAGAAGGGGCAGCCCTGTGTCCAAACTGGCACTCTCACCTCGCAGCCTGGGGTTCTGTGGACTCTGTTTCAGAACTTTTGTGCCCATTGGCCAGTGCAATGAAAGGAACAGGCTCTTCACAAAGACCCTCTTTCGAGATCTTTCTGTATATACATCATTCGATCATTTAGTCATTCAACACATTTTTAAAGATTTATTTTTATTGTTTTTTGACAGAGAGAGACAGACAGAGAGAGACAGAGAGAAGAGGAAAGTCCCAGAGCAGTCTCCATAGTTAACAGCATTAGTTTTCCATATAGTTTCACTCCACAGGTGGGCACGGGGCTGCACAGGGCAGGAACTGGGCCAGGAGCCTCCCACATAGGTCCCGGCAAGAACTGAAGTGGGGGCACACCCCAGTTCAGCATATGGGTCCGTCTGGGTCGGGGCCGGGATTCGATCCTCAGGCTCTGGGGCTGCAAAGTGAGCACTTAACCTGCTGAGCCATCCCAGCTTCCCCCATTCAACACATTTTTAACTGAGCACTCACTATGGATTAAACTCTGTTCTAGGTGCCGTAGATGAAGCAGTGAACAAAATAGACAAACCCTGGCTTCATGGAGCTGCCATTCTGGGAGGGTAGATGTACAAGCCACAAAGACAGAGGCACAGCAGTACCCAGTGTGTCCTTGTGAGGACCCTTTGAATTATGTTCTCACCCCCTCATCCCCTCTGAGAAGTCAGGAGACTTCCTATTTAAAAGGCAACTGACTTGCAGCCTTAATTCCCCTTTGCCATGAAGCCTAACATGCTAGGATTCTGGGGCCGGGCACACAGACACCTTTGGAGAAGGGGGTGCATTTCTCTGCTGACCAACCCTTCTCACCCAGCCTGGAGCCTGGGCACAGGAGATGCCCAGCAAACAGTAAACCAGAAGGGCAGGTGCACAAAAAGCCTTAAACAGCCTGTCCTGAGAGCTGCTGCCCTCCACTCTGGTCCCTGCCTGGTGGCTCCCCCTCTGACCTCAGCTTTTCTTATCATGTCTCTGACTCCTCTCTTCAGCCGGAGCCCCAGGAAATACTTTTCCTTTTGTCTCCATAGGGGATCCAAGATGGCTGCCTTGCCTTCTGCCCCTGTCCTCTGTTGGCTAACCTGAGAGCGTTCCCCGCAGTGTGCTGAGCCTGCCGCCCTGGGTCGCGCTGGCTTCTCCTGTCCCCAGTCCTCAGCTCCTCCCTCCAATCCCAGCCCGGTGTCCCTGACTCTGCCTCTGTCTCCCGGTGGACTTCCCCCTGTGTGGTCCCAGCATCTGGCTGCACCATGTGCATTTTCAATAAGCGCATCACTCTCATCGGCTGAGCGACTTCAAAAGTGCTGAGGACGAGACCCTGACTTCTCGCACAGGCAAATCCACACCCACATCCTCACTCCCTTTCGGACGTGTCTCTCCTAAATCTACACTCCCCTTTTGGGCAAGAAGGAATCATTATTTTTCATAGTGGCAGTCAATATTTTAAATATTTCCACTCCTGGTAATGCATGAGTAGCTTAAGTTGTCAAGTCTCACAGAAAAGCAAAAAATCATTTTAATCACCTCGAGAGGCTGTGTCTGGTGCGTTATTGATGAGAACTCCTACCTACAAAGTTCCAGAGTACATATTTCTTCTTCACCTACTAATGCACACCACCCTCTTCCTCCTCCACACCTCTGTGACACACAAGCAGTATGTGTGACACACCCACCTCCTTGTTTGGAAGACACATATTCTAAGTGGGGTCTATGGGTGGCCTGAGGTTTACAAGACTCCCAGAAGTGTCTCAAGGGCAATGCTGATCCAAATTTTAGTGTGGAGGAGGTTTAGAGAAGGCAGTCTGGTCGGCAGTTGGGTTTGGGCACTTGTCTTGACACAATAACACATTTGTCTTGACATGAATAGCACACTGGAGGAGATTGGTGGGGGAGGGGCGGGAATAAGGCCACTTTTTCATTTTTGCCACTGGCTGGGGGCGACCCTAACAAAAAGAAGAGGAAAACCAAGAACAAAAGTATTTGGCATTTATGGAGCACCTGCTAGATGCCAGCTATTCCCAATATTAACGTAATCATTGCAACATGCCTGCAAGAAACTGTCCCCATTTTATAAGTGACAGAGGCTGGGAAAAGTGAAGTAACCTGCCTGTGGTAGCTAGCTAGTGCTGCATAACAGTGACTCCAAATCCTAGTGACTTAAAACACCACAACGGGCCATCTCACCGTTTCTGTGAATCAGAAACGAGGGACAGAGTGTCTCGTGAAGTTTGTAGTCAGGATGTGGAGGGGCTGCAGGCATCCGAAGCCTTGACAGGCTGGAGGGTCTATTTCTGTGGGAAGCAGAACAGTGACCCCACAAAGATGTTTACACCCTAACCCCTGAATCCTGTGACCGTGATGGGTCACATGACGAAGGGGAGTTAAGGTTGCAGGGAGATGATCCTGGCTGATCCAGGTGGGCCCAATGCAATCACAGGAGCCCTTCAAAGAGGGAGATGGGAGAGAAGGTCAAAGAAAGATGCGGCAAAAGCAGCAGCATCAGAAAGATGCAACATGGTTGGGTTTGAAGATGGAGGAAAGGCGGCCACACTCCAAGGAGCACGGCCAGGCTCTAGAAGCCGGAACAGGCGAGGAGACAGATTCCTTTGTGGAGGCACCAGCCCTGCGGACACCTTGATTTCAGCCCAGTGAGACCCAGGTCAGAATTCCAACCTCTGGAACTGTAAGGTGAGTTTTAAGCTGCTCGGCTTGTGGTAATTTGTTACAGCAGCCGCTGAAACCTAGCTCAACCCCCATCACGGTTCCCTAACGTGGCTGTTGGCAGGAGACTCCAGTTCCTCACCATCAGGGCTTCCTCCATAGGCCACCTGAGGGTCCTTACAACAGGGCAACTCCAGATCAAGTTATCTGAGAGAGAAAGCAAGAAGGAAGTCCAAATGCCTTTGGGGATCCAGTGTCAGAGGTCACCAGCATCTCCACCACATTCTATGTGTAGAGTCACTGCATCCAGCCCACAATCAAGGAGGGCAGGGGACTGAACTCTGTCTTCTGAAGGGAGAAGTGACAGGGGACTTGTGCGCTTTTATCACACTGGCCAAGGTCACACCAGATTAAGAAGTAGGCTTGAAATTAAAAACAAAAACAAACAAATCCCGCAGGTCTCTGACCCCGAAAGTCTGTAATGTTTCCACTTCTCAGAATTACAGACCTGGTTTTAAGAGCCAGGAGCCCTGATCTGGCAGTGGTACTGAGCCTGGGTCCCCAAGTGTAGTAATGGAGAGCTGAGAATGGTTTTCAATATCTTTAAGTTCCAGAGGGAACATTGCACTGCCGGCCACACCAGCATGTGCCTGAAATGACATTGACCCAATTGGCTTAGATTATGGCCGGAAGCTCTGATGGAAAGTTATGGATGTTCTTAATAGTATAATACTTATACTATTAGATAAGCTCTGTCTGACAGGCAATATCTTTCAAAAACCTGGGCCTCTGAGGGCAAAAAGCAAAGAGCATGTTGGTGGGAAAGAGATTGGGAATCCCTGCTCTCCGGCAGCCCTCTCATTTTACCAGTGGGGAAACTGAGTCTGGGAGAGCAGAAAGGCCTTGGCCAGGCCAGTCTAAGAACTAAGCAAAGCCAGGATGGGCTTTGAGCACCTTCACTCCCAAGTCAGCGCTCAGAGCCTCCACACAGGTTTCCCTTAACGAGAGAAGGACAAGCAGGGAAGTTACTGAAGAATTTTCTCAGCGTTCCTCTGGGCAGGCTTTGGCAGTTTTTAAGGTAAAATGCTGATGAGGAGAAGGCATACGTGTGTTTCTAAGGGAACTAAGTTGCGGGAGGTGATGCTTAACCTTGGAAGTGGGACAGGGGAGGGAAGAAGGTGGGGTCTGCCATCCAACTACAGAGCAGGTCCTGGAAGAATAGTCCAACGGCAAGACCTGAGGCAGAGCTGTGTGCCTGGCTGGGCCCGGGAAGAGGAGGACTCAGGGGAAATGATGCGTTGGGTTCCTAGAGCAATTCCCAGGACGTAGCCCCACGCTAGCCCCCGGCCACGTTCAGACGGGCTGGAAAGAATCGCATCTCTGCAGGCTCATGGGACCTCCCATCCCACAAGCTCTGGCACTGGGGGCAGGAGACTCCCAGAAGGAGACTGTCCATTTTTCCAACCTTACTCATGAAGTCACCTGGCCAGAGCTCAAACCCCCATTCCAAAGGACACCCCCTGTTCTCTGCATCGTCTGCTTTTTCTACTCTGCCCTGTCTGCTTTTTCTACTCTGTCCTGTTCTTCTGCAAGAAAACAGCCTGATGCTTCTGACCTTGAAGAGCACTCAGCACCACAGCAGGGGGAGAGCTCCTGCCCTCCCCAAGATTCTGATGAAACATGGGGGGAGCTCAGAAAAGGGGGCCATGCACTTCCTGTTGGGGGGATGGTTGAATTGCATCTGTAAGAATACACAGGGCTTGGGCTTCTGGAAGGAAAGTTCAAGGATAAGACAAACAGGAAGATTAGGGTGAGCTACTCAAACACGCTGCCTCCCCCGAACTCTGTGAGGCCCATGCGTCACTGGGAAATGATGGCCAGTCCCGCAGACCGTGGAAGAAATGGAAATATCGGGCAATAATAAAAATAGCAACCAGTAATGACGGTGACGTTTTTGGAACCACCTGGAAAGTGAGATATTGCTGACACTCCGCTGGTGAAGTTATTCAGATTGATCCATAATACTCTTGTGGGGGGGCGGGGGGAGGCAAGTGAATGAAGCCATCACTTCAGGTAGAGGGGAACACAAGGTCATCTTTGGTACCAAGATACATTTCCAAGTCACAGGAACCAGCAGTGCCCAAACCCCATCTTATATCTTTGTGTAGCTGGGGGTGTTTTGCAGCCCTGTGCTCGCTGTTTGCAATGAGGGACTTTTAGAGGGGAAATGGCCATTTTTACATTGTAAGAACAGTAAAAAAAAATTATGAAAACCAAGCAGGAGGATCCTGGAAGCCTCTTTGACAAATGATGATGTGCACGTGGGCACAAGACCCAGGGCTGGAATGGGCCAGCCGAGGCAGGGTGGGGGGCAGGGGGCTACAGATCCCAACTTGCTACAGGCTTGGTTTTGTGTCTGAGATTTTTCTCACCAAAGTTCATTCTTTGTGGGGATTCTCACAGTAAGAGAAAAGTGAGAGGGAGACCTAGATTAACATGTTAATTACTCCTTGATAATTAAAGTAACTTTAATTGACTCCATAGGCTTTCACTTGTCAGAAAACAAAAGTTATCTCCTGGCAATGAGTTTCTCTCACTGCGTGGGCTCGCTAGCACTTAACATCAAACCAGCACCTCTTCAAAGCGCATGTTATCTGCAGGGCCTGGTAACATAACAATAAGTGCAACAATAATTAACATAACTAATACTACTAAGAATGTTATCGTGCAGCCAGCCAACAGTGTGTCTAGCTCTTACGTTCTTGGCCTCCCATTTAGTCCTCGAACAACCCTGTGAGTAGGTACCACTCACAATTGGAGCAAAGCAACTAGCAGCCAAGAGACATGGAGGATTGACAGCAACCACCAGAAACTGGGAAAGGCCAGGATGTGTTCCCACGAGGCTTCAGGGCTAGGCTGACCAGACCTCCCATTTTAAATGGGGCCGAAAACAACAGTACTGTCCTCTTTCGAGTGGTATGTATTGATCAGCTGAGTCTCACCAGACTAAATTCAAGGTGTCAGTAGGCTGACCAGATGTACTGTTTGAAATGGGACAGTACCACTGTTTTCTGCCCCATTTAAAATGGGACATCGGTCAGTCTAACTCAGAGGGAACACAGCCCTGCTGACACCTCCACGTTGGACTTCTGGCTTCCTGAACTGTGAGAAAAGAAATTTCTGTTGTTCTAAGCCCTCCCCACCACCCCCAGTTTGTGGTCATTTGTTATAGCAGCTATAAGAAACTAGTACAGCGTCCTAGGTCCCACTTCCAGTTAAAAAGGAAGGAGCAATGGAATGACATGTGAGGACTTGAATAGCTAGAGAGGAAAGAGAAGAGAGCTCTAAAGAATGGGGAAAGAAAAAGAAAGAAAGAAAGAAAAGAAAGGAAGGAAGGAAGGAAGGAAGGAAGGAAGGAAGGAAGGAAAGAAAGAAAGAAAGAAAGAAAGAAAGAAAGAAAGAAAGAAAGAAAGAAAGAAAGAAAGAAAGAAAAAGAAAGAATGAGGTTGCCTGGGCAAACATCCACGCTCCAAGTAGGTTGACCTAGAGATGAGAGGAATTCAAACCAAGCCCTCCACCTGGCCTTCTGTGTCTTATAAATGAGATGTTGTTATAATAAATAAAATTTAAAAGAAACACAAGGGCAAAATGTGAGCCTGTTGATAAAAAGTTTTAATGCACAGAAACCAGCATCAATGGTACAGGAGCAATAATCCACTCCTGGCTAGAAAAAAAATGCCAAGCCTCAGAAGTTATACTCCACATCCCCATGCCAAGGAAGCCGATTCATGAGGCCTAGCCAGGTACCCACTAACAAAGATGCTAGCCAGTCACACACGTGCCACCTTGCCCCCGAATGAACCGCTCCAGGTTTCCCAAACTGCCTTGCGTGCTTCTGCATGTACCCTCATTTCCTCTCCTAAGACTGGAATTCCCTCCTGACTCTCCCCCTCTGCCCTTCCCCAGCCCCACTTACCCTCTCACCATCTTTGGAGCGCCCATTCCCTCCCCAGGTCCCAGCCAAGCTTCTTTGCCTCCCCAGCCTTTGCGGGGGCCACCCCCTCCCTTCTCTCAGGCTCCCTAAACCCGGGATTCATTCCTATGACCCTGTTTCTCATACGCATTGTAATTCATTTACACTCTCACCTCGCTGTTTGCCTTCTAAACTGTTCCTGAGGCACAAATAAGCACGGTGTTTATAGACAGCTACATTTTCAAAAGCTGGGGGGTTGGGGGCGGGGGAAATGAGACCTGAAACAAATGATAGTGTCAAATTTTGACTAACAAAAGGGCCAAATAACGTGAATTCATGTGTGTTTATTAACCAAAACATTAAATCAATATTATTAATTGTCCAAGTTAATGTTCATAAGAATGTCATTGCATTTGAAAAAAACATCTAGGATGGGTTTTCTGTCTATGCAAGAATTCCCCACGGGCACAAGGATGGCTGGGAAACCGTCATCATAGTGAATCGCTCACATCCAATTAATTTCAAAAGGTAAAAGCGATGCTTTAAAAGCTTTTCACAGTGTCTAAGACCAAAGAAAAACGTTAATGCGTGATGGCAATATTTTAATACCGTACATTTGTTATGTAGAGAATCATAAGCTCCTAAGGGAAGATGTCTAAGGCTTATGAAGCTCTAACATACCTGATGGTGCTGACACATAGTAGGTATTCAATAGATGAGTGTCTAGTAAGAAATCAATGCAACTCCCATTTTCTTCTAAACCAGGGGTGTCCAACCTTTTGGCTTTCCTGGGCCACATTGGAAGAAGAATTGTCTTAGGCCACACATAAAATACTAACACCAATGATAGTTGATGATCTAAAAAAAAATTGCAAAAATGTGTCATTTTTGAAAGTTTATGAATTTGTGTTGGGCTGCATTCAAAGTCATCCTGGGCCCCATGTGGTCTGCAGGCTGCACTTGTCTTAGGGGGTACCTACTGTGTGTCTCATTCATCACGGTATTCCCAGAACCTAGCCCAGAGCCTTGTCAGAGGTAGATGAATGAATAATGGGAAGGCTGTCTGACTTTGGCAGGGTAAGCGGGGTGCATGTGTTCGGGCTTGTAAGTGATGTGTCCCAGACTGTCACCATCAAATGAGTGTGCTGACGGACGCACAGGTCCCCGGCTCTCTTCATCTGCTCAGCTCTGCAGAAGGTTTCCTGCTAAACGGATCAAGTGGAGTTCCCAGGGACCATTTCCACGGTTCCCTAAAAGGACGAGGTACAGCGATAGAAAATGAATTCTTCTGCATAGCAGACACCCTCTTGGCAACCACGAAAGTCATGTTTCTGAGGACAGGGCACACGCTTTTTCAGGGGCAGAAGAGGCAGGTGAGCACAGATCAGAACTTTCCCTCTGTCCCCACCAGCCTTGTGACTTTGGAAAGAGAACTGCATCTCTTTGAACCTCAATGTCCTTATATTTAAAATGACCATCATGCTGCCTGCCTCAGAGTACTCACATCACACCCTATAGACACAAAATGTCTAGTTCCTAGCAAGTAGTCATCACAACTGAGGGGCCTCTTTTTTTTTAACGTGTTGGCAACAGCTGGACGTTTAGCTGAATGGGCGGACTTTTATAATCTCCTTGGCCCATAAGACTCAAAAGGTAATTCTATTTCAGTACATCTTGGATCTGCCTCGTTTGAAGGGAGTTGAAGCAGAGAAATGCTGATTTCTGTCTATTTTAAGGATTTTTTGAGAGCATGACACATCTTTCAAAAGCATATACGAAAGCTTTGCAAATTGGAAATTAAAGTGGTAGCTCTGAACCTGAGTTTCAGCAGGTGCCTGACCCCATCTGCCTTTTCAACATTTTTTGTTTATTAACATTTTATTTTTATTGTTTATAACAGAGAGAGAAAGACACACACAGAGACAGAGACACAGAGAGAAGGGAGCGGGCCCAGAGCAGTCTCCATAGTTGTACCTCATCAGTGTTTGACATAGTTTTACTCCACAGGTGGGCATGGGGCTGTGCAGGGCAGGAACTGGGCCTGGGTCCTCCCACATGGGAGGCATGCCCCTCCCCCCACAAGCTGGGGTCCTCCTACATGGGAAGCATGCTTAGAGCTGGAGCCAAACTGGGGGATTCCCACATAGGAGGCTCCCCCCAGTGAGAATTGAACTGGGAGCACACGCCAGTTCAGCTTATGGGTCCACACAGTCTGGGGTGGGGATACAATCCTCGGACCCCAGGGCTGCAAGACAAGTCTCAGCCCACTGAGTCATCCCAGCATCCCCCTTTTCAACATTCTTGACCTCTACTGTCCTTCCCACATGACCTGCTCCTTCCCGAGACAACCCCCTCTCTGGACTGCCAGCTCACCCTTTTCTCCACTACAAATAACAATTCCTGAGCCTCGTTCCTCTGTGCCCATACCGTGTCCTGTCTTCAAGGTGGTATGGATGCCGCCGCCTCCCAGAAGTCCTCCCTGAAGCCCCAGAGCATTTGCCACCCTTTGTACATGCTGCTTCATCCACAGAGCTTTGGAGTAAGACAGCCTTGGGTTTGCAGCCTGGGTCCACCTCTCACCAGTTGTTTGACCTTGAGGCAAATAGCCTAACCACTCTAGGCAGCCACTTTCTTGTGTGAACATAGAACTGTCCATTTGTAGGGTCATTGTGAAGATCAAACAACAAAGACCCCTTCTATAAAGGGTTCCACCCATAGACAGCACTCAGTGACCATGACTTCTTTTCTTCTTCCTTCCACCGCCCTGCCTTCTCTCTTCCACCGAATGCTCAGGGCTTTTCCTACAGGTCCATAGCTTGTCATTTGTTCATTTAAAATGACTCATGGATCACCTGCTGTTTGCCAGGTTCCTGGCATTTAGGTACAGGCCTGGGTCAAGTAATCACAGATCCCTAGTGACATGGGGCTTAAGTCTAGTCAGGGGGACAGAAAATAATAATAAGTGTAATGAATGTCTTTTGTCTGTTAGAAAATAAGGTCTGTGACAAAGAAGAAAAAAAGGAGAGCTGGAAAGGGCGATTGGAAATGTTGGGGGGACCCGTTTGCAGCATTAAACAGGCAGTTGGTGAAACCTCATGGAGAAGGTGAGATTTAAGTGCAAACTTGAAACAGATGAGCAGATTGCATCCATTTGTTGCATGAATGAATGGATGAAGGAATGAACCAATAAAGAACCATGTTTCTAAGGGGAAATGGCTCAACAGCAAGAGCCTGACATTGTAAAAGATTTCTATCAACCCAGATCGAGTCCAATGACGAGAGAGGACGGGAGAGCTCTCAAAGCCCTCGTCCTGAAAGCCACACACCTCTTTATGAAGAGCGACATCCTGCTGGACCACAGAGGGTGGCCGCGGGGAGTGTTTTAATTGACTTCCTTTTGTAAATGATATTTACAATTGCCTCCGACAAGAGTCTATATAGTGAGCAACTCCTCCAGCTAATTCTAAAATGAGTGCGAGGCCTGTGAGCTGAGCTGCGTGGGCTGCACTTGGGGAGCCTTGGGGGCTGGAGGTGCATCCGAGAACCCAGCGGGAATTTTAGGGGCTTCCTTCCTTCAGAGAGCAGATAAAGAGGCTCTAAGTGTATTGGTGGCTGCCTCCTGTGTGGCCTGCCCAGGAGCCATCTGTGTATCTGCAGAGCCATTGACAGGGTGGAAAGACCTGGCCGATCAATCTTCAAGGGGTCTTCTGGCAACCCCAGGAGGTTGCAGCCAAGGATCAGAGAGGGTAGGTGATTCCCCAGCATCACACAGCCGCACTGCCCAGCCGGTCTCAGCCTCACACTCAGGTGATCTGACGCCCCCTCCAGTGTTCTTTTCGGTTCTGATCCACCGCAAGCTGGTGGACTCCAGTCCAAGGAAGGGACTAGAGGAGAGGACCCACTAGCATCTTCTGTCTCCGAGCCCTTTCTTCCACCTGGGCTGGGGAGCGGGTGCTCACAGACAATCACAGAACCTTACCACCTTGCTGGGCTCCAGAAGAACGCGGGAAGCACATCCCCTTAGGAGCTGGTCCATCTCAGGTACTAAATGCCCCACAGGTGGGACTGTTAAGGCAAAGGGGACAGAAAGAGCCCTGTGTCAACTGTGCTGCTCACCTGGTCCTGCTCACAAGTCTGCAGGGGCCAGACATGGATGCAGACTAATGGGCCCACATCCCTCCTTTGTCCAGATCTGCTCTCGCCTGGAAAGCGAAAGGCATTGCTAAAGCAGTTTTTGGACCTGAAGGAATCACACTACCTTCATGATCGGACTTTATGCTCATTTTATTGATTCATTCACTCATTCATTCCTGCCAAACATGTGCTGGGTGCCTGCTATGTGCTGGGGACCTCTTATAGGAGTATTGGGTCCCAAAGATCAGTAAGTGGATCTTGGCCCTGCCCTGTTTGAGGTACTAGGAGGGGAGTGAACACTGAGAATTAGAGAAGCCACAAGAGTGGTACCTGGTGTGCCTGAGGTGGAAGGAGGTGGTCATGGAAGGCTTCCTGGAGGAGGAGGACCCTGAGCTGAGCTTACAGGGAGCAGCTATCAGGGTGACAGAGGGGTAAGAGTGAGAGCACGCCACCAGGGGGCATGAACATGGGTCAGGGAACTCCACACGTGGCAGGGAGCAGGATACTTGTGTTGTGGGAGCATGCGGTTCAGATCCACCTGAGGCTGATGGAGCCAAGCTATCAAGAATAAGAGATAAAGGCAAAGAGAGACAGCACCTTGGGAACCAGACCAGAGGAGCTGAGACGCCATCTCCACGGAAAGCAGAGAGCCCGTGAGGGTGGTGAGGCAGGCAGGCGTGCGGCCCGACTGGAGTCACAGGCTGCAGCCACACACAGGAGACACGGGAGGTGGCAGGAAGGCATGGGGACTCAGGAGGCGGGGACTCTCTCCCAGGTCAGCCTCACCTACAACCCAGTGGTTTCCGCCAACCCTTCCAAGCTGCTGAGGTGAGAAACATCCAAACGTGTCCAAAATTTTTATGAGTTTCTTGGAACCAAACTGATGACATACACCAGGAAGCAAAGTCTCAATGGATTAAGGAAATGCTCCGGAGAATGGCAGTTTTTCAGCTTATCGTAAAGGAGGAGACAGAAGGAGGGTCACAGGAAATCCATTGGTGGTAAATGAAGGGTGTGGGGAAAGCCCAGTGGGGAAATCTCTGGGATTGGATAAAAGGTAAAACGGACAGACACGCTTTTTCTACGTTAGCAGGTACAGGATAGTTCATAACTCATATGTACAACACATATATGGTATTCAGGGAACAAGATAACAACGGGGGTTCTGTGTTTCCTGCTCTTCTGGGAGGCTTTGCCCTGAAGGGGTCTGGAAAAGGAGCTGACTCTGACATTTCAAAGTGTGTTGTCCTAGATGCACAAAGACAAGAAACAGCCATCACGTAAGGTAAAGACTGACCTTTGTCAAGGAAGCTACAGGCCTAGGACATGACTACCCGCCATAACCAGCTTTTAGTGACAAATTTGTATGTTCGAACGATCCTGTGTGGTTACTTTGGGTCTCTGAGTTTGTGAGGCCCGCCATGCAGGCCTCCCCTGAGCTTGTCAGGTTTAGCAAGTGGCCCCTTTTTACATCCACAAAACAGATGAGCCCCGAACCCCTGGGCAGAACCCATTCTGGGGTTCTGACAACAGGACCAGTATGGAATGTCCACCAGCACATCAGCTCTCTGCTGCCCCCCTCTGTCTGTAGGAGGCAACCACACCCTCCCTTTGGGCCTCGAAGGCTTTCTCTTAACCCCTTAAATCCAAGCCCAGCAGCAGCAAGTTTTTTCTGTAGAAGAACGGATAGTAAAATATTGAGGATTTGCAGAGAAACACGGTTTCTGTCACAAGTGCTCAACTCTGCTGTTGTAATGAAAAGGAGGCCAGAGACAAAATGTAAGCAAACAAGTGTGCAGTTTCCTTTATTATGGGGCCAAGTGTGAGATCTGCCACTGAAGCGGTGTGGCTGTGAGGAGGGACCAGAAGTGTACGGTGGCTGACTGTCTCCACATCAAGGTCACAACCACATGGAGGTTACACTTGAAATAATCCCCTCCAGGCCCCTCCCTCGCCCTGACAAGCCTCTAAGGGGAGGGGAAGAGAGGAGGCTGGTGGATAAAGTGAGCGAGAATGTTGGCAAAGCAGGGCCTGGTTCTGCAGTAAAGTAAACTGTGGCTCGGAGCTCCATCCCATCTCGTTCCCCTCTGTGTTGGCCTCGACAAATGGCTTAGCCCTTCTGACCCTGTTTCGGCAGGATGGCCCTTCCCAGGCCCCGGCGTTTTCCTGCGGATGTGACAGCGTGTGTGTGTGGTGTGCCTGACGCATAGAGCATAAGGGAGAAAAATTAAAATGTCCTAGGCTTTGATCTGGCCTGCAGGCTGATTGTACAAGACCATCCTCTCATCCACCACCCCCAAACCCCCTCATTTATACGCACATTCACACACGCTCACACACAGACACACTCATGCACACACACTCCCATCCCATTCCCGCGAATGCCCCATGAGACCTTAGAGGAACCCCATCCTATTGAAACATGTCACGCAAGCCACACCCCATTGAAAATGTTCTAGTACCCACATTAGGAGAAGAAAAAGAAGTAAAATTAATGTTAATGGTGCGTTTTGTTTCACCTGATACATGTGAAGTGTGTGTGCGTGGATCTCCGACCCCTGCGGGGTGCGTGTCACTGTCATGGCGGGCCCCAGTTCAAATCACCCCATTTCCCAGGCTCACTTGAGTAGCTCAGCCTCAGCCAGTCTCCTTCTCTGAGCATATGGGCCCCTCCAGCCACACATGCGGGGACCCACATGATCCCCTCGGCCCTGACCAGCTCGGCCCTGGGTCTGCAGCCGCCCTGCACGCCGTCCACTCCTGGATGATTATCGGGCAGCCCGCTGTGGCATCACTGGGACTTAATGGGGCAGAGCAACACCAGGCTGTGAAAATGTCGTTAGGCAGCCCTCCAGCCACCGGGTTAAGCCGTGGAAGTATCAAAAGAGCACATTAGGGAGATAAGTGGCTGATAATTGCTGCCCAAACGAAGGGGCTGCCTGGAAAGCCGGCAGTGGCAGGAGCAGCCATTCTGGGCTGCCACCCCCTCAGCAGAGACAGAGATATGGGGCTCGCCCCTGCGACAGGCTTTATAGAGGACAGGAGGAGACACCTCACAGATGGCCAGTGGATGCAAAGACAAATCTCTGAAATAGCTGAGGAAATGCAAATTGACTTCAGCACATGTGCTCTTCACAGGTCAAGCTGGCAGACACCTTTTCAGAAGATAATGCCCGGTGTGGGTGAGGATGGGGTGAAACAAGCAGGCTCGCATTCGCCTGCAGGGCTATAAATGGATACAGCCTTTCTGGACAGCAGTGGGTGTTAAGTGCTTTTGAGCTCCCCAGGGACCAATTCTTAGGAAATAAGCAAAGAGGCAACCAGTTAGCTTATGCTGGAAAACATACCCCACAATGGCTCACGCATAGGATTGAGCTCACAATTCTTTGCACTAGCTGGGCAGCTCCTCTGGTCTTGATGGCTTAGCTGATCTTTCTCATTATACCGGCCATCATCTGGTGGGTGGCCTAGATGGCGGGGGAGCCTTAGGGACTACCACCTACAGGGAGCTCAGCTCACCAGGAACCCGGCTGCTTTGCTCTCAGATCTGTCACCATGTTTGCACTGAGGCCCATGGTCTGGGGGCTACTTCCCTCCAAGGAGTCCTCACAGTAGAGGCAGGAAGTCAGGCCCTCCTCCCGGGGACACCCCCAACAACCAGTGTTGGGTGGGCATGTTCTTCAGCATCACCACAGCTAAAACTTTCAAGTCACATTTTCCAGTGTCCCAGTGACCACCTCTGGAATCAGCGTGGAGGAAGCATGCTCAAGGGCATGGGGACAGGAGGGAGAACTGTCGGCACCGTGCCTGCAGATCGTCCACCACAGAGGCTTCCAGAGATGTGTTGGCAAGCGTGCTCATTACACCGGTATCTTCTCACCCAGCCATTATTTGTCGAATGCCTGCTATGGACCCGGCATTGTTCAAGGTGCTGGGGATTTAATTGTGACCAAATTGGCAAGCTCTGCGTTCTCATGGAAACTGTATGCTAGTGGAGAAAGGCAGGTATTCAAATAAACAAGCAAAAGAAAAGTATCAGAGTCGTAAGCATTATACAGAGGACACAGAGAATCAAAATATGTTCATGTGACAGTGAACCAAGAGGAAGGAGCAGGAAGTATGAGCAGTCCAAGTGAAAGGAGCAGAGTGGGCAAAGGCCCAGAGGCCGAAAAGAGCTCAACTGCAAAGAGGAAAAGAAAGAAAACCAGTCTGCTACAGGGAGGGGTGGAGTGCATGCTGAGAGCCCAGAGGTAAGCCTGTCTCAGACCCTGAGGCTTCCAACACCAGGGACTGCAGGCTGAAATGTGTGCTACTGGGAAACGCTGGAAGGGTCTAAATGGGGGAGGGGAGGAAGTGTGTGACATGATCTAACCTACATTTTTAGAAGTTTACTGTGGGTGCCGAGTGGAAATGAAATTACAGGGGAAGCAAATCAAGCAGAAGAATTTTCAGGCTGTGGTGATAATCCAGCAAAAGACCCTACTGGCCTGGAGTATGGAGCTCAGAGGAAACTGAGAGAAATGGATTGCTTTGGGATACGTTTTGAAAGTAGAGTCTCTAGGACTCGCTGAGGGCTTGGCTGGGTGAGGAAAAGAGAAGCATCAAGAATAACTTCCTTGGGGAAGCCGGGATGGCTCAGCGGGTTGAGTGCTCACTTTGCAGCCTTGGGGACTGAGGATCAAATCCTGGCCCCAGCCCATGTGGACCCATGTGCTGAATTGGGGTGTGCTTCCCATGCAGGAGGCCCCCAGTTTGGTTCTCAACCCCCTCCCCTCCTGGTTCGGCACCTGGCTTGAGGGGGCATGCCCCCCATGCAGAAGGCCCCCAGCCCAGTTCCTGCCCTGTGTCACCCCTCCCCACCTGTGTGGAACAAAACCACACCAAAAGCTGATGACGTACAACTATGGAGACTGCTCTGGGCTCTTGCCCTTCTCTCTGTCTCCCTCTGTCTCTTTTTCTCTCTGTGTCTGTCAAAAACAGTAAGATAAATCTTAAAAAATAAATAAATTGGGGAAGCCGGGATGGCTCTGTGGTGCCGGGAACCAGGGATTGAGTCCTGGCCCAGGCCTGTGCGGACCCATGTGCTGAGCTGGGAGCTCCCCCAGTTCGGTTCTCTCTCTGTCTCTGTCTCTCTCTCTGTCTCTCTCTCTCTCTGTCAAAACAATAATAAAATTAATTAATTAATTAAAAATAAATAAACAACTCCCAGGTGTGGGCTGCAGGTGTGAGGTGGACGAGGGTGAATGCCGAGGGAAGGTTGGAGGAAGAGCTGGTCTGGACGTGGGAGTTCAGAGATCAGTTTGGGACCTGTGACATCGAGGTGTCCTTGGACTCCGTGTGCAGCTGTCATTTACACAGCTGGGTGTGCGTGTCTGAAGTGCAAAAGGAAAGTGAGAGCAAGAGATAGAGATTAGGGGCAGGTGGCCTACAGAGGGGCCATGGGAGTGGCTGGGCTCACCCGGGACAGGGCAGAGGAGAGAAGGAACACCTGTCTGCGGAGGAGCTGCCTACGGGAGGAGGAGTGAAAGGAGACAGCAGTGAGGACAGGGAAAGCAGGAGACTGGGATGCCGAGGGAGGGGGGCACTTGACTGTGTTAAGTGCATCTGAGGCATGGAAAGTAGTGAAGGCAGAGCAAGTGTGATTGGATTTGGCAATGCGACGGTTACTGCTGCCCCTGTCCGGAGCAGACTGGGGGTGGGTGGGAGTTGGCTGCAGAAGGGGAAACGTGCTGGCAGACACAGGGAGCCCCAGTCACCCACTGAAGAAGGTCTTTAGTGAGAGGGAGCAGAGAAGGGAGAGAGCTGCTGATGAAGGAGGTCGTGCGGGAGTTCACAGCCCCTGGGCCACAGACCGCTACTGGCTTGTGGCCTGTTAGGAACCGGGCCACAGAGCAGGAGGTGAGTGGCTGGCCAGCAAGTTCTATCTGTAGTTACATCCACTCTCCATGGCTCGCATGACCGCCTGAGCTCCACCTCCTGTCAGATCCGCTACAGCATTGGATGCTCATAGAAGCACGAAGCCTGTTGTGAACTGCGCATGCGAGGGGTCTAGGCTGTTCTCTCCTTATGAGAATCTAATGCCTGGTGATCTGAGGTGGAGCTGAGGCGGTGATGCTAGCGCTGGGGAGCGGCTACAAATACAGATTCACAGAGAAGTTTGACTGCACAGAGACCATCATAAATCAGTTGCTTGCAGACTCATGTCAAAACCCTATCAGTGAGTGGCAAGTGACAGTTAAGCTGCATCTGGAGCTTAAATCATCCCGAAACCCTCCCCAGACCCTGGTCCATAAAATTGTCTTCCACAGAACTGGTCCCTGGTGCCCAAAATATTGGGGGCTGCTGAGGTAGTGTCAAGGGAGGATTTCTGTGTTTTGTATGACAACAGAGCAGGTTTCTAGCCTGATGGAATTGGTCTGTTGAGGTGGAGAAGTTAAGTGTCCAGGGAGACTCGGGGTGCTCGTATGAAGTCTTTGAAAAGATCAGGGCACTAATCCAGAGCAGGAACCGAGGGCTTGGGCTCCAACAGAGTGGGGAAGGTCGCCCGTGGGGATGGGAGGGCAGGCAGGACACATGCATCTATCACCAGGCCTGATCTTTCTGTTTCACGTATCCTTCCCCATTAGACTGTGAGTTTATAACTTGTTGGGGAGGTTCCACGGCACCCCCAGCAGCTATTCCAGCATGCCTGCACGGTGCCTTCCCAAAGGATGTTTACAGAATAAGCAATGCCCCAGTCAGCATCCAATGTTGATGTCAAAAGGTCGGGGAATTCCACTGTACAAATAAAATCAGCAATTTTGGATACACAACAGACTGTTTCCTACAAGGTCTTCTTCACCAACCCTGACGTCCCCACCCCATCTCTACCTATTGGTGTCCTTCCAGGCCTGCAGACAAGGTCACCTCCACCAAGGGGCTCTTTGTTTCTTGCTGCTTTGGGAACCAGCTCCCTCCCTCAAACCTGCACCACAGTGTGTTTATAGGTTGCTGCTGGCAGCTCTCCATTTGGCCCAGGACTGAGCTGTGGTTTTCTCTTGACTGCGTCCTGACCTAATGTCTGTAAATACAGGAGCAGGTTCCCTAGGGATGGAGTTGTGTCCTGGAGCTGAGCAGGGCTCGTCACGTGTTGGCTTGACTGAGCTGGCCTCAGTCTTAGACTTAGCAGCGAGGCTCCCCGCCTGCTCCCTCCGCAGGGCTTGAAGCCACGCACCTGCTCTGCCGAAGCAGAAGTTCCCTCGATCTCGCCAGCTCTGCACAAACAGCAGGTGATTGATGGAGTCTCTGTTTTTAGTGCATGTCTAATGGGGACGTTAAGTTAAACCGGGCCCTGCTATAAACCCAGCCAACAAAGGCAGCTGTTCCTTTCTCATCAAGCCTCAAGGTGCTTGGAGACGGGGCCAGCCCAAGAGCCTGCTGCTGCATCTCGCATCCCCACACCTGGCACAGGGCCTGCCCAGGTAGGTCCTCCAAGTCTCCGCACAAGTGTTCAATTCCAGCGCCTGGAAGGCTCTCCGTCTTTCTACCGCTGTAGGCCTTGGACTTGACACTTGATAAATAGTAATTGATAACTAGCTTTTGAAAGATACACTAAAAAAAGCCATTCCAAGGTCACACGTGAGGTCCACCTTGTGTCAAAGTATGAGACAGCTTGGTTAGGACTCCAGAGCTGACCTGGCTAGTTTAAAGGGGCCCCATACAGGCAGAGCTTAGCTCTGTTCCATGTGGTTCCAGGAGGCCGAGGCAGGACTGAAGGGCACAGAGAGAATTTACTCCAAGGCAGATTTCGGCTCAGACCTGGATGAACTCTTTAACAATGGAAACCCTTCCGAGGGGCGCAGGCTGCCTGACAGAGCTTCACCCTGACCCCTCCACCCCTCCCGCATCACGGGCAGCAGATGATGCCTGGAATCCTTGTGGCTTTGGAGAGAAGAGGGGGTTTCTGCTCATGTCAGCAGGTGTTGTGGGGTGTCCCGCAGTCCTCGTGCTGCAGGGAGCTTAGACCTGGCCAGCCTCCAGGTGTCCTCGTCAGCCCCATCGGGTAGGATTGCTTCCAACCTTCTGTGACGTCATCACACTTAACTCTGGGTGAGCCTCAAACTTGAAATGCCAGGATGGTGGAAAGGTGAAGAAAAATAAGCCATGACCCTTGTTTTCAAGGAGCTCCTTGTCTAACATGGGTGCAAGCAGGAGTGGAGAAGACATTTGGGGGCACTGGGGCCCTAAATAATAACCCTCTGCTGTCTTTGCTTGCCTTCTGAGACATAGGAAACTGGAGACAGACTAAAGGAGATCAAACAATCAGCTTGATTGATTGAAGAAGGTGACCTGGCCCACAAAGTGTAGGCTTCCTCACTTCAGAGGGCGCAGGCCGCCTCTGTGCCCAGAGCGTGGCAGAGTTGGGAACACAGGAGCGGCTGTTCTGGCCGAAGAGGGTGCAGGTGGGCCTCACACCGCCCCTCCCTTCTCCCAACTCCCTGGCTGAGAAGCTGCCCTCTGCGCCATCAGCAGTACCCAGGGGGCTGGGCATGTCCCTCCCACACTTTCCCTCCCAAGATTGGGGCCGACTTCCTGCCCCCTCTGTGGAAACGTAGGAGAGAAGAGTCAGGCTTCCCACAGCAAAAGCACACAGCGAGTTAGGGCGGAGCGAGCCCTTGTGCACAAGACTTTGTGCTGAAGCAGTCAGGGCGGGCAGGTGACCACGGGCTGTACCAGCTGAGGAAGACTGTGGGGGCAGGTTCTATAGGCCCAGGAAGTTCGGCTGCAATAGGTGATCCCGAAACCTCAGCAGCTGCCTGCAACACAGGTCACTTTATCACTCACATTGCCCGGGAGCCACAATCTGAGGTGACTCTGCTCCATCTGGTCACTCAGGGTCCCAGGCCAACAGAGGCTCCTCCCACTTGTGAAGATACCTTGTAACACGTCATTTCAGGGGTGCCAGGGCTGGGGACCTGAGGGCAGGGTGTCTGCAGGGGCTTCTCAGCGCACATCCTGAAAGTGGCCTCACTTCTCATCATAACCCATGAGCCAGAACTGGCCCCATGTCACCAAGCTGTGAGTGAGTGGGGGGTATGGGTGACCACCAGTCATGTTGACACAAACATAGCCAGCGATGGTTACAGAGAACTAGGTCATTCCGGGAGCTATGCAGTGACCACAAGTGTATCTGCCAGGAGGCAGGCTTTCAGAAACAACCTCACTTCTGTTAAAGCCCCCATTTCCCACTAGGGTGCTGGACACGCTCCTGAGGCCAAACTGCTCACTCAGAATCCCGCACTTGGGAGAAAAGATCAGAGGTTCTACAGAGGTTCACATGCAAGGGTTTTAACCCAGGGCCCTTGAACCCTTGATGGTCCATGAACAGAATGCAGGCTGGCCTGTGGACTTGGGTGGAAAAGAATTACCTGTTTTTCTCTAAGCCCTCATTGAAATGTAGTGATTTTTGTTGTTGTTTGTGTTTTTGTTTTGTTTTTACAATGAAGAATATGAAGTGTGAGGGTGCTGAGATAGTGCAATACACTGAGTTCTTGCCTTGCAAGCGCAAGGTCCAGGATTGAATCCAGGCCCCAGCCTATGCAAATCCATACGCTGAACTGTGGTGCAACTGGTAACCACTGGGATGGTGGTGAAGGTTCTCATTTCCCATGTGGGAGGCCCCCAGTTCAGTTCCACCCTGTGCAGCCCCACATCCACCTGTGTGGAATGAAACCATGTCACATCTAATGATGTACAACTGTGGAGACTGCTCTGGGCCCTCCCCACTTCTCTCTCTCTCCCTCTAACAATAAAATCTAAAAAAAAAAAAAAGGAATATAAGTGTGAAGGTGGTCAAAAGGCACAAACTTCCAGTTATGAAGTACGTAAGTCCTGGGGATATGTGCATCATGGTGACTATAGGTAGGAATACTGATTGCATATTTGAAAGTTACTAACAGAGTAGATCTTAGAAGTTCTCATCACAAGAAAAAAATACCTTTGTTACTATGTGTGGTGATGGGTATTAACTGGGTCTGTTGTGATTTGTTTCATAATATATACACATATTAGATCATTATGTTGTACACCTGAAACTAATATAATGTTATGTTAATTATATCTCAATTTAAAATTTTTTTTAAAGAATATAGGCAACAAAGTACTAGTAGTACTGTAAGTAACTGAATTTATCATCAGTAGATATCATAGATGTTTTCATCTCACATTTCAGTAGTTGCAGAAATCTCAAAATATCATATATGATGAGCTCTAGTTTGAAATTACAATAGTTATTAGATTCCATTGCTAGAGCTGGTGATTTAATGTGCTGATACATATTAGTAACTATGGCATATATTTTTATATGTTGATGATTTTATTTCAACATAACTTTAGAATTTAGTGCATTTTATGTCACGCATGTAAAACTTTGGCTCTGAGGACAAACCATAAGTTTCATCAGATTGCCCTAGGAACCCTATTAGATCTATTTACTTAACTGTAGGGAGAGACTCCCAAGGGTTTAAGACAACATCAGTAATGCTTAAAGGCATGAAAGGGAGTGAATGTTGTTGCCTGGATGCTAATATCTCTTTAAATTGTTCATAGTTTTATAAATAAGTGGTGATTAGAAGTCATCTTAAATAAGCATTTTCCTTGTAACATTTTTATAGAAAGCACATTCTTGCCTAGGAAACTATGCTACATTTCTTCCGCCTAGCACACCCTGGTTTACCAAGGAGCTGGTATATGGGGTCGGCAGGGGAACTGAGTAGTGCTTACCAACATTTGTGGGGGCAAATACTCCCACTGCAGCCAGTTTCAAGCCACCGACGCGACAACACGGAACATGGAGTTGGAGAGAGATGCACAATACCACACTGTTCCATGGTGTTTGTGCCTATACGATAATCAATGCCCATCCCCACAAGAGTGTAGGTAACAATAAAACCATGTGAAATAATTAGGCAGCAATGAGTTTTGAATATATATATTACTTGGCTTGTAAAATACTTTACTTCCTTGTACGTTTATGTAATTTAATTTTTTAATCATGCCTGTAGATCAGTTCGCAAAATCCCCCAAATCCAACCACTGGCTCCCCAAGCTGCCGGGCTGGCCCCGCACAAGGCAGGCAGGCCACTCGTGACTTTGCAGGTGCTGGGAGCTGCATCAACCCAGAAGGACACAGAAAAGGACTCAGCTGTGAGAGACCATGGCCGCTCACAGCCTCTGCTCCTGGGCAGCCTCCTAATTGAACAGAGTGGTGTGCGAATGAGAAGGAGGAGGCTAATGCCACGGGGTTTCTGTTACTGGTGCCCTTCTGTAATGCACCGAGGCCGCTGGGGTCTGGCTTTCCCGAAATCACATTGTGGTGGAGGTCCTGGGGCCGGGCAGACCAAGAGCACACCAGTCCCTCCCAGGCGGCCACAGTGGCATCCCACAGGTCTTCCTGCCTCCACTCTGGGACCCTAATCACTTCCTCACTCAACAGCTTGTCAGTCTTCCACTCACCAAAACTTCCCAGGGACCATAAAGACCTTGACTTACAAGGCCTTGGACAGTCAGGCCCACTGGTTCTCTGTATAACAATCCCACTGGCGCAGATGACACAGGGAACGAGTTAACAAAAACAAACGTGAATGGGGTCGCAGGAACCAAGTGTAGCTGAGCTTGGCCAGCTGCAAAGTCAAAGCGCAAAGAGGTCTACTGCTTAGACCAGTAGCCCTGACCCCAGGAAACAAGCTTGTCAGAACTTGGCAGCTGCAAGGACACAGAGCTGACAGATTTACTGCTGCCCTGACCCCACCTGCAATTGTTAACAAGAGATCACCACATGCTGATTCTGCAGAAACTGCCAGTACTTTTCCTATAGAAGAAGAGCTAACCTGAAGTTTGGGGCAGCTGTCTGCCGTAGACTGCCACAGGTCATTTCTCTGCCTGCACCTCTCTCTCTTTGAATAAAACTTTCTAACTTCTATTCCTCGATGCCTCATGAATTCTTTCACAGCCCGTGAGCAACCACAACAGGCCCAACCTAAAATATTCTAATTGAGTTAATCTGGGGGAGGTCAGAGCACCATTATTCTTTAATCTCCCCAGATAATTCTAATGTGCACTGAAGATTGAGAGCCCCTGAGTTAGCCCTGCCCTCTTCTCCAACTTCATCTCATGCAACCCCTTCTGGTCTTTGTGGCACAGGCTTGAGAATGGACTTGCAGCTGTTATTTGCAGCAGGGTGAGAGTTAGCTCCCAGGCAAGGTGGGGGTCAGAGTGCCCAGGTGCAGGGACCAGCTCACTGGAAAGCCCAGAGGCGGGAGAGGGGCTGCCCCATAGAGTAACTGACGGGGCCGGGGAGGCGGGAGCAGAGAACTAGACGGGGAGGTGAGGAGGCTGCAGAGCCGGACCACAGGGCCATGAGGGACGGGTTGTCACTCCCACCCTGAGGACAGTGGTGACCTCTGGGGGTGGCAGGTGGTGGAGTGTCATGGGGAGGAAGAGAAGTGACTGGTGGGTTCTGAGAAGGAGAGTCAGGAAGGAGGGAGGGCACGGGGACATGGATAAGGTGACCAGATTTTAACATTGGTAAAGCGGGACACCATTGACCGGGGGGAGGGGGTTCTTGATTAAAAATTGGGTCTATCTCCCGCCCTTCCCTAGCTTGTCGTGCATTCTTTCCAAAAATCGGGATTTTTTTAAAACGCCGTGGGACGCGGGACAAATTGTTAAAAATCGGGACTGTCCCGCCAAAAGCGGGACATCTGGTTACCTTAGACATGGAGCATTTCCGAGGAAGGAGACAGGGAAGGTGGTGTGCCAGGGGCAGGGAGCATGGCCAGGGAAGATCCGGCCTTGACCATGGCGTCCAAGGGCTTCGGGATCCCGTACAAAGCAGGAGCTGTCGTTACCACAGCGCTAAACCAGAGCAACGGCACCTGAGGTCTGAACGCCGCTCACTGCCCGCGTTGGTCCACAAACTAAGCATGTATTTACATTTTTAATGTTGTAAAGAATAATCTTTCCTGACAAATGAAAATGTTTTCAAATTCCAATCCCAGTGGCCAAAAACAGAGTTGTGTAGGAACACAAACCTGAGGTGTGGACCCTGGCCCTTTGAGGGGAAGGTTTGCCGACCCGGCTCTGAACGGCTCAGTGGGAGTATTGGAGAACAAACCATGTCTGTATCTATTGTGAAATGTTGAGGACGAACAGAAGAACGTGGCCCCGTGAAGTCCACATCAGAGGGAACCTGGGCTGTGCTTTTCTGTCCCCAGCATCTGGGCCCTGCGCCCAGTAGAAAACTATTAAGCCCTGAGCAACGAGGAAAGCCCCTGCCTTTGCACCTGCCTAGAGGGTGTCGCCCTGTATGCCAGCATTTCTCCCTGCCAGCTACGGAAGGACACTTCTGGGAGCCACTAAGATGCAGTGGGCGGGGCTCCTGCTCAGGGTGCAGGGACCACACTGTCAATGCCAGAGCAAGGCTCAGCTAACCCCAGGCTTCCCCCCCCCCACCCCAGGGTGCGTGGAGGTGCCCTCTACAGGTGCCAGCTGGAGCTGCACAGAGACTCCTCATGGCCCCTCACCCCTGACCTTCCCGCATCTGCGACTGACCCGGGACCTTGGAGAAGTTTGCACAAGGTCAGCTCCACCGGGAAGCCAAGTGGGCTTGTTGCCCATCTGTAGCAAGGGAAGAGGAGAGAAATCGAATGCAGTCATGTTCCAATAATCACTCCTCTTTGCATGTCCCCTAGCCGTCCACATTTGTTTCCATTATTTGTCTCTGTCTCTGGGGACCCGGTGGATACCAAGTACACAGCGGGGCTCAAAGAGGAGCAGACAAAGACGATGCCCCAAGTCTAGGCTGCTGATATTTTACCACCTCATGGCTCTCAGAAAATAGAAGAGCGAACACCTGCCAAATGGAGTTTGTGTTTTGCAGGGCTGGGACAGGCTGAAACTGCAGCTATTTTTCAATGCCTTGAATCTGTGTAGGTGAGCAAAAGGTAAAAAGGGAACCTGTTGACAAAAAGGCTTTGAAAGCTCATTAGGAAAAGAATGCTGGAAAGAATATCTAAGAAAAGTCTGAAAAAGAAACAAAGACATGAGAGATGAGAAATGCCCTGCCAGGAATTTGAGATCATGTAATATCTCACTTTGCCCTCACAGTAGCTGCTGAAAGTAGAGGCTGGCTGTTATTAGCCCCAGTTCAGAGCGGAGAAAGCTGAACTCAGAGATGACAAGGGCCCTCCCGGGATGATAGATTCAGATGCATCTGTAGCTGTGCACATACCCAGACCAACGCCTAGAGGTGGTTTGAGGAAGCACTGAAATGAAGGGTTTTGTTTGTTCATTTGTTTGTTTTGACCAGATCCTTGATGCCTCTAAAGGTGTCCCAGAAACCCCAGTTCCCTGGGAGGGATTAGTGATTATCCCAGATTGCCAGCAAAACCTGTTTTAGGCTGGCATAAGTGTGAACTTTCTATCAAAAATGGTAGATTGGAAGATGTCTATTAATTGGGAAATGCTATTTAATAAATAACCTCCAACTGAAAATGATTTATCTCTCTCTCTTACACACAGACACACACACACACACACACACACACACACACACACACACACTGTTCAATACAAAAGACCTGCATAAATTCAGCAAGAAGCTTTATTATCCCCAACCAAAACACTGAATTCTAAGCCTCTTTCCTGCAGTTTATTGCTAGGGCTTGGAGCATCCCAACTTGTTGGGTCAGTTATTGGATCCAAATGGCAGGATTGATCAAAGACATCAACAACATCTGTGCTGATTAGACGAGAAACTTGGGCTTATGAGCCCAGCCCCTCTCACATGACTGGAGCGGCTGGATAATTCCTCACAGTCCACACACTCACTGCATCTCATGTCAAGTTTAGAAAGATGCCAGGGTTTATCTCTACACTCCCTCTTCCAACCCCCTCCCACACCCATGCTAATGGGAACTCACCCATTGCTTGCACATGTTTATACTATTGGTGATCTCTGTCATCAGGTAAAGGAAGGCCTAGACATCATAAAATTCTGGAACCCCTGTGACCCGCCCAGGAAACACCAGCTTTCAGACCATGTGCAGAAACGTGGTCTCTATACTAAGCTCCTGCTTCTCCTTCACCCCAACATCTCCAACTGTACCTCCTAAGTATCACTCAAAGTCTTCATTGTTCTCAGTCACCACCCCCACTACAAACAGTAACGAAAGCCACTCAAATAACTTGAATATGGGACAGAGTAGCCTAAGTGACATTCTGGGCACTCGGTTTACTTGGAATCTCCTATGTGCAAAGCACCATGCTAAGTACCTTATATACATGCTATCTTTAAATTGTTGCCACAAACCCTCCAGGTAGATATTCTTACCCCCTTATTACAGATGAGGAATCTGAGTCTCAGGGGCATTGAATAATTTCAGTTATTAGAAGGGGAAGTTCTGGGGATCTGGCATACAACATGGTGACAAAAGTTAGTATCCCCGTATTATATACTTGAAATCTGCTAAGAGAGTAGATCTTAAGCGTTCTCACCACACATTTTTTAAAAAAGTAACTATGTGAGGTGTTGAAGGTGATGATTAACTTAACAGTGGTAATCATTTCACAATGTAAATCAAATCATCACATTGTACACTTTAAATATATACAACTTTATCTGTCAATTGTACCCCCCAAAATATCTGGGGAAATTTTTAAAAATCATCTTCTGTATTGTTTGAGGCTGAAGAAAGAAACTTCATATGCCCTAAAACTTAAACATAATTAAGTTCAATTCAGCAAGTATTTTCTGAGCACCTACTATGTGCCAACTATCCTCCTAGGTACTTAGACTACAGCAATGAACAACAACAAAAATGGTCCGGGTCCTGACTTCCGCTTCCGTATACAATGCAAGTAGGTCACAGAAACCTGGGTTCCTGCTGCCACAGCTGGAGAAAAAATGGGGGAATCACAAAAACTCTCTTTTAAGGGTACTGGAAAATTGTAAAATCAACAAAGTACAAGATGAACTGAAGTTCCCGGGATGGGAGGTGGGGGAGGGGATGTGCTGTTCAGAGAGCTGGAGGAATAGAGAGGCTCCAGATTCTCAAGTCCAGGAGAGTGTGGTCAGAGACCAGGTGTGACCCAGAGGGGGGCGGAGCCTAAGCCACCTGCACACCAGCCACGATCACACTCAGCTGCTGAGGGAAGAGGACACTCTGGTGGAAAATGGCATCATCTACCACCTCTATGGACCTTTATTTTCAAAATGGCTATATATATATATATATATATATATATATATATATAGCACATGCTATTCAAAGAGCAAGAAATCATCACTCACAACCAGAAGAAAAAATAGACCATAGAAGCATACCCATAGATGACACAGATTGTGGAGTTAGCCAACATGAATTTTAAAATAATTATAATCAGTATGTTAAAAAACAGAGGGAATGATGCACAAAAGATGAAACAGAGAATTTTAATCAAGAATTTGTAATCTGGGGAAGCCAGGATGGCTCAGTGGGTTAAGCGCTCACTTTGCAGCCCCAGGGACTGAGGATCTAATCCCGGCCCATGTGGACCCATGTGCTAAACTGGGGAGTTCCCCCAGTTCAGTTCTCTCTCTGTCTCTGTATATATATATATATCTGTCAAAAACAATAAAAAAAAAATTAAAACTCATTCTAAACAGCATTCTAAAACTGAAAATCTCCTTGTCTGAAAGCGAGAACTCGTTGGGTAGGTTGAAGAGCAGTCTGGGCCCAGCAGGACCCAAAAGTAGTGAACTTGGAAGTAGTTCCATAGACAGTACAGAGTACCTGTTTCACGAGGTAATGAGCGGCCTAGAGAAAAATAAACGAGGGGCAGAGATCGGTGGGCGGTGGGTCGTTCACCGTACATGGTGAGTGGGGCCAGAGCCTCACTGAGCCCCCCTGGAGGCCTGGAACTGCAGGTCCTTGGTGAACAGCAACCATGTACCTATCCCTCTTCAGGTGACCAGTTTTCTAGCTGGCTCCTGTCAGCTTTGTCTTTAGATTATAAGCTTTCTACAAATACCATCTGGCTCTTTATACGCCTGGCACTGTGCTGGGCATGGGGGACACAACCCCTGCCCTTGGAAGCTGACTAGCTCCTAGGGAATGACAGTGAACTATACAGAGACCGACCTGGACTCCCAGTTTGCTGACCTTCAATCCAATGCCCTTCTTGGGACCATGAGTGTATGTTAAGACACAATGGGGAAAGTTCATGGAGGGCCCAGGTCAGAACTGAGAAAAACAAGGTCTTCCTTTATGTGACCCTTACTTGGACTGCCACAGCCTTGGGACAACATGGACCAGAGTAGTATGTGACCAGAAGGCCCCACTCCAGTTTTGTTGCTGAAAATGCAGCCCCTATTCTCTCTCTGCAAGGGACAGGGTTCCCCCTCAGCTATGCAGTCAAGGCCAATTTGGGTTGTTAGTGTCCCTGGTGTAAAAAAAATCCCACCCCACCCCAGGTGGTCCCCAGGCTTTCAAGGTCTTGCAGGGCCCCACCCTCTGCTTTGTCCTTGAGCCAATGTCCCTTGTGCTCATTCTGTGTGTCCTTGAGACCTCAGCTAAGCACCAGGGAACTGTGCCTGATCCCGGATACCCGAGGCTCCTCTCATAAAACACCTCCTTTCCTTACAGTACACGATCTGATTAAAATCTCTCTCCCACCAGCTACCGAGGGCAGGAGCGAGCCCTGATTTAGCTCTTGTCACATCCGCAGCACCTGGCATGGAGCACATATTCAGAATGTTTTGATGGCTGGATGAATGAGTGAATGAAGACTGACGCCCATCCCTGATAGGTGGGATTGTGGAGCAAAGGTGCCAGGGACTCCTCTCCTAGTTCCCCACACAGTGACATCCATGAAAGGCTGGGGCTCAACAAAAGCAACTCCTGGCCATTGAACACTCTGCTCTATTGCTGGGAGTTGCGTGTGAGAAGGGCTGGGAGTTGTTACATGTGAATTTAGGGGAACAAACATTCAGATCATAGCAGTGCATCCTTCTGAGGAATGTGTCCTCATCCCTTTTGATGGAGAAGGAAAACCTGAGGCTTCAGAAGTCACTGCAAGGGGCGTTCCGGGCATTCGAGGAGTTTAATCCACAGGAGTTACAGCCGTGTGGTTGTGGGCAGGCAAGGTAGGCAATGGGGGGCATGGTAATGGGGTGCAGAGAAGAGAACCGATTCAAGAGCCAACTGTGGCAGACGGCCACAGGGTCCATTTGGGTTTGAAGAAGGACACAAAGGGTGTGTCTGGTTTGAGCAGCCGGTTGGAAGCTGGATTTAGATGAATCATCGTAGCATGTGACACATGTGTGACATGTCCCATATTTTCCAGCACGCCGTCACGCCTGTTGTTTGAGCCTCCCTGCCGGGCCCCTCTGCGGTGTGGGCCACTGGGCATCTCACCTACGGAAAGCTGGCTGTCTCCCAAGGCCCAGGCTGCTGCCTCCTACGCAGATCCTAGCTTGGCCTTTGCTATTGTTGGTTTCCCTTGCAGAGAAACAAATTAACATGCAGATTATGACCTCTGCCTGGTTTATTCTTTGCCAGGAGGCACAGTGATTGTCTCCATCTTACAGATGAGGACACTGAGGCTCCGGGAGCTGCAAGGACTTGTCCGAGTTCCGTAGGAGCCAGGATTCCAACCCTGGTCTTTTGTCCCAGTTTCCTCCTGGCCACCCAGTTCCCAGGACAGCTCTCAGCCTGAGGAGTCCCAACCCCCCCAGTTCCCGCCTGGTAAAGGAGCCGTTTCCCCGAAGAAGTGGACTTAAAGCACACGAGCCGTTTCTGATCTGATGGGCTGCCTGGTGACAAAATACACTCCCTCAACCCCCTGATGTGCCAGGGGACGATGCGAGACCCACTTCACTGGGAGGAAATGTGGGATGTGGGGGAAGCAGGGCTCTACCTGCGGACGTATAAAATCTGCCTAATTTGCTTTGTCACAGAGGGATACGGCAGGGAAGATCAGAACGCCAGGGAAGATCAGAACGCGTCTCCATGTGGTCGAGTGCCACTCACGGAACAACAGGCAGGGAGCCAGGCGGAGGCCACCCTCCAGAGAGGTGACTCCCGCGCAGCAGCGCAGCAGCACCGCCTGCTGGGCGCCGGCGGTGTGACGCTCTTCACGACGAAAGCAGTTGGAAAATGGCATCTCAGAGACCCATAGAAACACAGCTTGATGTTTTATTGCTCAGAACTAAATTTGAGACTATGCAGGGTTTTATCCAATCAGCATTGTAAACAATACCCAAGTGACTGTTTTTTAATTATGCAATAAATATGTATTGAGTACCTAATAAAATCAGAGTTTCTCCTCTTTTTGAAGTTACATTTGGCAAAGGGTACCTCTATCTATCTATCTATCTATCTATCTAATATCTCTGTTTCTCACACACAGACCTACATACAGATCCATACACACATGCATACATACATACATGTATACGCTTGTTATAGTTACTCCTAAATAGATGTGTTTTATAATATATGTAACTAAATTAATATCATAGTGGTTAGGATCGTGGCAGGCCTTGGAGCCACTTGTCTGGACTTATATTCTGATTCTTTCACTTTTTCTTTTTTAGCTGTGTTTCCTGGGCAACTCACTCAACTACTCTGTGCCCCAATGCTCTCATTGGTAACATTTTTAATGTTAATTATGAAACCCTTTTTCAAAGTCCTCCCATTGGCAAACATGGAAAAGGTGGCTCACCTCATACTTGGAAACCCAAATGATTCCATCTGAGTTGGAATTACACAATTACGGTAATATTCTAGCACATGCAGCTCATTTAGGCCTCGATCAAATTCAGCCCAAGTCCCTGCTTTAAAGCAGCATTTCTATTGGCCCACTCTGCTGACCTTAGTCAATGGAAACACCTGAGGGAAGACTTCAAGTGTAAACGATTAAATGAACAAACATCTAGAAGAGGGGCAGCTTGCCCAGCGTCGCTCTACAACACAATCCCCCTGCAGTGACCCTTACAGGAACGTATGAGGTGACCTTGTGGCACAGGGGTCAGAGGTCTGTCCCAGGAAGCTGGAACCCAGGAGACAGGAAATCCAGTTCTGTGAGTTGCTCCAGGTAAGTGCAAGAGCGGCTTAGACCTGTTTCGCTCTGAAAAAATGGGCCCCTCCTCTTTGCACCCTACACCCCGGGTCTCCCGGGCCCCTCCTCTTTGCACCCTACACTCCGGGTCTCCCGGGCCTCTCCTCTTTGCACCCTACACCCCGGGTCTCCTGGGCCCCTCCTCTTTGCACCCTACACACCAGTCACCAAGGGGACCCTCTTGGCCTTGCTGCAGGCTGCTGTCTGTATCTGAAATGGCCCCCTCCCCACCCCTTCCTCAGGCAGCCCTGGTGGGTATGGAGACGCCAGGGCAGCTACTACACCATGTCATTAATGATTATCCTGCCCACACAGAGCCTGACTGTAAGATCCTGGATGAGACAGAGGCAAGCCCCCCAACCCCCACCCCGGCAGGAAGCTGCTGGCAGTGTGGGCCACCTCTCAGGGACACAGGTGGGACAGAGTAGGTTTGCCCCTGGACCTCCCCTTCCCCACCCAAGAATTCCATCCTGCAGCCGCAGGGGCCTGAGTATGGACACCAAGCTCTGTGTTCAGGCTCCGTCCACAACCATCCTTTGCACTCTTCCAACCGAAGGGTCCCTCCATATTCACAAGTGTTAGAGATCAGGACTTAGGGTACCTTCAGGAGCCATTTATTCAACCTAACACACCAGCATCTTTTTAAAAACCCCTAACACTGTAGTCACCAGACTACAAAGGCTAGAGAAACTGACACTAGCCTTTGCTGTCATGTGAGAGTGCTCTGCTCTCCCAAGAGTCACCCTCCAGAAACTTTACTAAGGAATCAGGGACAAAGTTAAAAAACTAAAAAGCCAGAATGTTGGGAAATGTGCTAAGTTCCCAGAATGACAGCTTACATGTAACAGTTTTGAACAACTGCCCAACTTCTCCTTCGGATTCCAAGTATTTCGACAGCTGTGTCAGAGCCTGCCCTGCCTCGGGGTGGGAGGTGGGGGCACCTGGCCCCCAGCTGAAGGCTCAGCCCGAGACCAGCCTGGTCTGGAGGAAGAAGAGGTCCCATCACAGTTTAGGGCCCAGCACAGACTCATGGCCTGCTCAGAACTGGCAACAGACACGCCAGGGGTCTGGAAATTCTCTCCACATTTTACCACCTAACCCCCAGTCAGCTGGGGGATGCTTCTACCTCTTTTTATTCTGGCCAAGTGCATCCCTGTGGAAATTGTTAATTAGGTACAGTAGGACCCAGGACCACAAGCCTTGCTCCTGATACAGGAAATTGACTCAAGGTTAAACTGTTCTGTCCAGCAGAACGCCACATGGTTAAAGCCCTGCCTAAGGGTTCAGTCAAGACATCCCATTGGATGAAACGGGACTAATATTTAAAAAAAATAAAACCCAGTGGCAGTCGATCAGACTGTAACCTTAGGGACTTTTACAGGGACTTCTGTCCACGTCCCCAAGAGCAGCTGGGGAGTGGTACACTCCAAACAAGGTCATCACAAGTATTAAATATTGTCCTATGCCCTCAAAGATGAGTCTGCAGGCTCTGGGAGCTACCAAGCACTAACAATGGTTTGTCTCTAACTGTGGCCTTATTTCTACTCCTGTAAGCCTTAAAGCGACATATGACAGTCGAATCCAGATGACGTCCAAGGTAACTGTGGAAGTTTCTTATCCTGAGAGCTCGTTAGGGGCCAGGCTACCGATGGGGATTCTCACATCTGAGCCTCATAACAAGCCTGACACAGGTGATATCAGCTACTTTCTTGTTCAGTCAATGAGGCAAAGGTCATCAATTTGTCTGAGGCTGGTCACACTCCTGGGAAGACTTGAGGTAGGAATCCAGAGAGCTCGGTCCAAGCCCAAGCTCTTCACGCTGCGGGACTGGTAACCGGTCATAGCCTGACTTGTCCCAAAGGCATGAAGGAGGGGACATCTTCACTCGTTTTTCACCTGTTTTTTGTGCACTACACATGTTAGCCATAAGGGAGGGAAGCCAGGAGAAAGGCAATTGCAACCTGGTGTGATGGGCAAAGGGGCCGTGGGAGGTCAGGGAAGTGAAATGAACTGGGGGTGTTTGTGGAAGGCCATTCGGGCTGAAGTTGGAAGAAGACCTTAGAAGCCACAGGCCAGACCTGCTCCCAGATTGGCTGCACTTGGCCCTCAATTGTGACTGCAAATGCCCCTGGGGCTTCAAGACCCACAGTACTGCTCTCAGGACACAGGAGGGGATGCGACTTCTTACAACTCCCCCTCAGTCACCGTGCGTGTCCTTGAGCCTGGGCTTGAACCCGGCTCCTCTCCCTTCCTCTGGCCCCTCCACACGGCTTCAGATTAGCTACCATAGTGATGTTAGGTATAACTTACACATTTTTTAGATTTATTAAGTTCTTAAGTGAAATGTACAATCTTTTATTTTTTTAATTGATCAAATCAGCTACTTTTTATGTGACCATCCACCCAAATCTATTTTATTCTATCAGTAATACTCAGCAACAAACTTGGAGACTGCTCACTTCTGGTTAAAATTTACTTCAACCAAACCTCAGGACACAATACACAAAGGTCATTCTTCTGAACCCAAAGTACAATCTCTCCTGTCACAAATAACAAGGGTCCCAACCTCTCATGATACCACTTCTAAATATCTAAAGAAGCTATTTAAAAAATTTACAAGAATTCTCTCACGCTAGCTGTGTGGCTTTAATAATGACAGGAAAGTTGATGTGCCAGGTTCTACACAATAAATATGAGAGGGTCAGTAACAATAAACAGAGAGACTTCTTACAAGTCACCTTCTGTTCTAAAATATCTCCAAATGTCATAGTAGATTCAGGGGTGTCCAACCTTTTGGCTTCCCGGGGCCACACTGGAAAAATGGTCTTAGGCCACACATAAAATACACCAATACTAACAATAGCTGGTGAGCTAAAAAAAAAAAAAAAAAAAAAAGAAGGTACAAAAAAGAATCTCATGTTTTAAGGTTTACAAATTGCTTTTGGGCTGCATTCAAAGCCACCCTGGGCAGCATATGGTGAATGGGCCCCGGGATGGACAAGCTTGGCTTAAATGAAGTGTAGTGACATTTATGTAACTCCCACTTCCGAAACAAAAACTACCTGGAATCATACAAATGTTTACTCTCCTGAAATAACTTCATCTATTTCTAAAGGGTCTCTGATTCATTGTGACAAAGACCCCATAAATCACAATGTCCTGTATTGGGAAGCTGTGAGGCAGCCCTTGCATTTTTAAATAGATGTGATATTGCTGTTTGGACAAGGACCTTCAGTGTCACTGGCCTCATTATCACAGTGAATTCTAATTACTCAGATCATTAAAATTATGCCAACGGACATTAGATAGCATCTTCAATTTTCCACTTGGTAAAGACTTGTTAAACATATGGGTAAGAAACGTATTAACTTCTGGCAAGAACATTTCCACTTTTAGAGCTCACTGACTCAAACTTTCAAGCTCTCTGGTGACTGATAGGATCTGATTCATCAACTTCGGAGTCAGTTATTCACTTGGTAGCACTGCCCTCGTCCTAATATCCTAGGGAGGTTTCCCACCCTGGTGTCTCCTGGCTGGTAAGTTCCTCATCATTTCACCTCTCAGATGCACCCTAAGGGTATATAGGCAGATCTGAGGAAAAGCCAAATGAAGCAAAATTATAGAAAAGGACTGTAACTACACATCTGATGTGAAGGCCAGGGACAATTCTGCAGACTCATGTGTGCCCCACGGCCCGGCACTCACCCAGGGACGGTGTTAGGTGATTTGTTAATGTTCTTTGCGAAGGACAAGGTTGCAACCTTGGCTCGGCCACCGTGTGGCAGCACATGGCCTTCTCTTTACTGCCCTCACCTTCACATGTAAAGCAAAATGGTTCACATGGATGAGTTCCAACCTAAGTCAGTGTAAGCTCTTAGCTCATAGCAGACACAAGAGGGACTGATGGGACACGGTGGACAATTCATGTCATAAAAACCCTTTTGGTGGCAATGCCCTGCTTTTCTAGTCCCTGAAGTCGGCGAGCTCTGTGATTAGTGAGTGGGGGTCCCCACTTTCCATTCCTCTTTTGTGAACCCCAGAACTGTGAGGGCGGGATGGTGGCAGGAGCAGGAGGCTACAAGACCGACAGGTGCATCCTTCCTCACTAAGCCCATTTTCAGAGCCCTGTCGAGAGGCCCTCGAGGAGACTGGAGACCCAGCACAAAACAGGCCTCCAGAACAGCGTCGGGATGTGAGCCATCCTTTACTTCTCGTTTTTGCCCTTTTCGTTAAAACGGGCGTCCTCCTTGCTCCCTCTGCCTCTGTAAACATGCAATTCCAGATACGCTGGTTAAGCCCTTGGAGGTGAAAGATGTTGGGGAGTCCGAAGGCGCACCTGACAGCATGTACTTTCTTCCCAGGACCCACCACACAGCTCATGTTCAACTCCTGTCCCCACCGGAGAAGCACCATGAGCCTCACACAGACTCGTGTGCAGGCAGAACATCTGCTGTGACTCCATTTCCCTTCCGATAAAGGCCTGATGTTTTCAGAACTAAAATATTCATCAGATCCCATTCTTTGTACGACTGCTAATGATAGCTCCCCATTTAATGGCTCACGGGTTTTCAGGCGGGGGCTGCCTCCTCCAGCCACACCCACCCCACTTCTCCCTAGTCAACCCCCCTCAGCACAACACTTACTTCTCTTCCAGAAATTAAAGCAGAGCTGGAGAGCAATTTCTGTAGCAAATTTAAGAGAAGAATATAAGAATCAATCTTAATTTTCCAAAACAAAAGGGCACAGGAATGAAAACTCCTTAGACTTCTATGGACTGAAAGTCTGTCCCCACCCCCCCATCCCCAACCTCAAATTCCTATATTGACACCCAAAGTGATGGTGTTAGGGGGTGGGGGTCTTTGGGAAGTGATTAGGTCATGAGGGTGGAGCCTTCATGACTGGAATCAGGGACCCCAAAGAGCTTCCTAATGAAGACAGAAAAGATGCTGTCAGCGAACCAGAAGCGGGTCCTTACCAGACACCAAATCGGCCAGCACCTTGGGCTTTGGACTTCCAGCCTCCAGGACCGTGAGAAATAACTTTCTATTGTTTACAGCCGCCCCCCCTCCCCCCCCCACACACACACAAGTCCACAGTATGTAGTTACAGATGCAGGATTAGACCAAGACAGACGTTGCTATTCAGAATTAACAGCTCACACATAGTATCCTTGGCAGTTTATTTTAAAAAACACCACAATTATCATGTTTTCTTCCCTGTCCATCATTTTTCTTAATAGTACAAGTTACAAAGAAATTGAGGGGAGGGGGGGTATATTTTCTTCGCAGACTGACAATGGCAGAGGTCTCATGAATAGTGATGATGGTTCAGTAACTCACAATTTAGTTCTGAATCAGACAAAAGCGCAAATGACAACATGAGAACAAATCTGTTTACAGAAATACCCTAATATGACGCTGACTTACTACAGTGCAGTGGTTACAACTGACGTCACAACAGAACACTGGTAGCCCAAACACCAGACACACGCACGTCACCGACCGTGGGGCACGCCGGTAGAATCAGCGCAGCTGCTGCGCGAGCAGCAAACCCCAGGCGTAAGGCTTCTCTGGCTGTGAGTCTCGGGCCGCGAAGCACTCCGCCGCCGGCGGGGCCTCGGCTTGGAGGACCCGCCCTCACTTGGAGTCCTGGTCTTTCGTTTCATCTAAAAGGGCAGAGCGGATCCCCAGCTTTTTCAGTTCTTCCAGCAGGTCTCCGTTCTGGTGCATCTGCAGGAGGATGTCGCAGCCCCCCACGAACTCGCCGTTGAGGTACACCTGCGGGATGGTGGGCCAGTTGGAATAGTCTTTAATGCCTACGGGGAAAAACAGTGCAGTGTCACTTAAATGCTCAGAGCAGAGCTTCTCCAGCAAAACGCTTACCCACCCCGCAGAACGCCGTGTGTCCCTTCCTTGCTCCTCTCATGCCTGGGGAACAATGTGTTCACAACAAGCACATAAGTTTTAGAGCCAAAGGGACCGCTGTTTACACCCTGATTCTTCCCATTACAAACTGTGAGGCCCAAGACAAGTTACTGCTTAACCTCTCATCCTCACACAGGTTTTATGAGACTCAGGTAACTAAGGCTCTCATGAAACACCTAACACACAAAGGACATTTGAGTTAATGTAAGTCACACAAGATACAGCAAGTCTTACACTCCATGCATCTACTAGATGCGTGTGTTCGGTGAAACAAAACCTAAAAGAAATGCCACAATTTCACTTCCAAGTGGATTACTTAACATGGATCTATCATGGTGACTCACTAACAAAGGAGGCTGTCACAACCTAATGCCTGTCCCAGTTAGAGAATGTCACCAGTTACTTATGCTGAATCATTGGTTTTATCTTTAATAATTCTTTTACCCAGAGAAAAATCCCTTTCCTATGCCTACAGCCCACTTCCTGTCGGCCCACCAACGGGCTCGCCGTGTGGCAGGGGACGGGGCACAGAGGCGATGACTGTTAAATGAAGGAAAGGCCCTAAGCTCCTTAAGGCCCAAGTCATGGGCCAGGTGCAGGGCCACAGCGTGAGTGGCACCCACAGTGTGCTCTCAAGAGCTCACAGCAAACAAGCCATCCAGTGTGCACGTGGTCAGTCCTATGCACAGATGGCTTTGAGGACCATTCTGTGATCGTGCAGTCATGCGATTATTCTGTTCTATTCTGAGCCACGAAGATGGTGGTTATAACAAAACAGTAAGCTAGAAACGTGATATAGAAGATTACTCTTTTCCAAAAGTCATCCTTGCCATTCTACTCGTTGAGATAAAATATACATTTTAAAACATATCCAGCCAATAAATGTCTGTATTGGTTATGTTAAAACAGAAGATGGTCAAAAGTATGACTTACAGTAATTAATCACTATAGATTATGTGATATTTTCATACTTATATGAATAGGCAGATATTTTTAAATGGCCAAAACAAGTACAAAATAAACAGAGAAGTCAACAAATTCTTCAAACACATGCACACTGGATGGCTTCTTGTTTGCTGTGAGCTCTTGAGAGCACACTGTGGGTGCCACTCACGCTGTGGCCCTGCACCTGGCCCACGACATGGGCCTTCAGGAGCTTAGGGCTTTTCCTTCATTTAACAGTCATCGACTCTTCAAACAAAATATAGTATTACACAAATAAAAAAAATGGGCATGGTAGTTTTTATGTAAACAAACTAAAAATACGAGAATTGGTTCTTGATACCCTATTGTTTATATCCATTTATTTTCCAAATAAATTACCAATTTAAATTATATCACAAATAATAGTTCCAAGATACTATTTTTTTTTCTCTTTTAAAAAGTCATTGCCTTCCAAAAAACAGCAACTCTGCTCTGAATGACAGCTGGAGAAGCCCCACCCCCAGGCTCTATCTCTCTTCTCCAGACTTCACATATGAGCAAACACTTTTCTTTTTTTCCCCTAAACTCTTTTTCATTGGCGTCTAATTGACATGTGATGTTATATTAGTTTCAGGTATACAACATGATTCATTGTTTGTATATCTTGCAAAATGGTCACCACAGTAAGTCTAATATCCCACACTACACATATTTTAAACATTTTTTCTTGTGATGAGAACTTTTAAGATCTACTCTTTTAGCACTTCCAAATATGCTGTGTTACTGACTGAAGTCACTATGTTGTACATGACATGCCCAGAAAGGCACACTTCTAAGTCACTCTGGGGGGGTCTTTTAAAAAATCAGCTAGATGTATAGGGGTTAATCCATTAACCATCAGAATGTCTTTCTAGTACCAAATATCTAGATATACTAGATATACTGATTGATGGAGTCAATCAAGTTTTTCATCACTTTGACGTTGGTGCTATAACTTAGCATATAAGTTGTGTTATTGTTTTCTGTAAACTCTATCCTCAAAAACAGTCTATCAGAACTTACTATATTTTACAACAAAGCCAATTACAAATCTTTTTTTCCTTTTATGATGACTGAGGGTGGATGTGGGAATTAAGAAATGTTTAAAGTAAATATGAACTTCTTTTCATGGTATTATATCTGGGTTTTTTGCAAAGAATAATGTATTATATTAATCTTTCCATGACAATAAACACCTCTGCTCTATTGGCGAATGCCTGAAATTTTTGAAACACACCAAAAATGAAAATAAATTTGCTATTGGAGGGTCACCCAAAACCACACGTTTAATCCTAGAAAGTACAATTAAAAAAAAAAAAAAATCTGTGCTGAGTAAAAGAATGATGTGCTTTCATCAATCATTTCTAATGTGCCGCCCTCGATGGAAGTGTTAGGCTTGTCTCACTCATTAAACTTCATGCTGCTACAGATCATGTATGTCCTGACTACAAGGATAGTCGGGGTACATGACCAGAATCGGTCCTTACCACCAAAACTACCGAAACAAGTGGGCCTTCCAACCACCTGAGCATCCAACACACCAGTCATGTTTGAGGGAGGCTAAGCCCTTTCAAACCCCTCAGCTTGCCTAATAATGTACAGATCAAGAACTCAGAAGAGGGGAAGCCGGGATGGCTCAGTGGGTTGGGCGCTCACTTTGCAGCCCCGGGGACCAAGGATTGAATCCTGGCCCGTGCGGACCCATATGCTGAACTGGGGAGTGCCCCCAGTTCAGTTCTCACCAGGGCGAGACCCCAGCCCAGTTCCTGCTCTGTGCAGCCCCGCCCACCTGTGGAATGAAACTATGTGGAAAAACCAATGATGTGCAACTATGGAGACTGTTCTGGGCCCTCCCCCTTCTGTCTGTCTCTGACTGTCTCTCTCTCTCTCTCTGTC
>PVKE010002000.1:0-89065 GCA_004027555.1 Craseonycteris thonglongyai
TGATGATGATGATGATGATGGTGGTGGTGATGATGATGATGATGATGGTGATGATGATGATGGTGGTGATGATGGTGGTGGTGATGATGATGATGATGGTGATGATGATGATGGTGATGATGGTGATGATGATGATGATGGTGGTGGTGATGGTGATGATGATGGTGGTGGTAATGATGGTGATGTTGAACATGGTGATGGAGAAGAAGGAAAAGGTCAAAGAGAAAGAGGGGGAGGAGTCAGTAATGGGAAGCTTTTTCTAAGAACTCTTTCCTGACCAGCCCTGTACCAGGAATTTCTCTGTCTCTCTGTCTCCCCACCCCCATTAGTTCCTCCTCTAGCCCCTGGGTCTGGCAGGGTCTCAGGAAGCCATTTCTGACACCGGGAGAGGTGCACAAATGGCGGCCAATTCTTTCAGAAATTCATCTTCCAAAAATTGCTTTCCATCCATTTTGCTCCAATTGCATTTTATTTATTACCGAGCTGTGAGCAGATGGCGCCATTTTTCCTCCGAGCTTCTTGAAGGAGCCGCACTGCAGTTGTGCAGGAGGCTTGAGGGCTGATTTACAGGCTGTGTGCCCTGAAGCCCAGGCCCGATGCCCTGCCCGCAGCTGCAGCCAGCAGGACAGGATGGTGTCCCGTCCGACTCCCGTGGACTACCATTGGGGATGGATGCCTTGGGGGCTGACACGTGACCTAGTCAAAGATGCCTCATCTGCCCCCATTGTGAGCTTGCGTGGACATCTTTCCACCAGGCCTCGAACCCTGGTCTACCCCAGTGAGCTGGAGGGAGAGAAAACGTTTTTCCGAGTTGCAGCCGATTTGCTACTGCCAAAGGAAACACCGGGCCACGTCTTTAATCATCTGAGTTCTCAGAGAGCTGCTCAGTTGAGCCATTTTGGAGTTATTAGAGAAGCTAACTTCTTCTTCGACATTTTCTATTGAATTTTCAACTCCCTCATTCAAACTTGAAGAGATTATGACCCCCTCCTGTGGCCTAGGCAGCCACGTGATAACTACAAGTTGGACCAAATTTTTATCTTTCCCGCTTACTTGCTGGGGGACTGTGGACAAGCTGCTGAGCTGCTCTAAGCCTCAGTCTCCACATGTGGACAACGGGGTGGCTCGTTGTGTCTGTGTCAGGGTCGTGGTGATGAGTGACTAGGATGAGGCCTGGGGACAGCTGAGTTGTGTGTTGGGTGTGTCATGACTGCAGAAAATGTGGTTTGTTAATAGTATTGCTTAAAATATTACTGTTTCCTCTCAGAGCCACATTTCCTCCATTGATTTAGAATCCACAGGCCAGCTGAGTGTCTACCCCAGGGGCTCAGCACAGGTGTTTTACCCGAACTGATGCTACTTCATCACTATGACATGGGCCAGCAACGGCCTCCCAGCGCTCGGCTCCCATGGAGACGTTTCTGGGATAAGCCGGGTCCCTGTCTGAGGGCTGGGCATTGCCGTTGCCTTGGCAATGAGCTCCGCATTCATTTTCCCAGGAGACTACAGCACAGGCCTCCCTCCCTTCACATGGGGGCTTGCTACCTCTTCTTCGAATGCCTGGTGACTGTGGGTGACAGGGGCAGAGTAAGTCTTGTCCCCTGCCTAAATGCTTCCCCAAATGGATTCTGTAGAAGTTGAGTATGTGGCTCTCCTTGGTCAGATGACTTGAGCCTCTTTGGGGGGCCGATAGGGACCCCCTCGCCCCACTTGAACGTCAGCGTCCGGAAGCTGGGCTGCTCCGAGAACAAGGACTGCTCAGGTGCTCGCAGCTTCCTACTTCACTGCCCTTCATGGTCTCCTAGCTTTGCTCCCAGGCTCCCGGGACAACACCTCTCGCTCCCGTGAACGTCAGGGTTTCTTCTTGTCCATAATTGTTTTGAGAAATGTCCCCAACAGGAGCAGGAAGCAGCCTGCTGTGGCATTTCTCTAATAAACACGTCCTCAGGGCCCAGGCGGTTCTCCGTGCTGTACAGATATGAACGCACTTCAGGCGGATGAACTCCCCGGGCAGCCCTGCTCTACGCCTGTTTGAAAGTTGAGGACACTGAGGCACAAGTTGCTCGAGTAGCTCATCCAAGGTGACACAGCAAGTGGGTGGCAAGCTGGCAGGTGACCCTGTGGGTGACCAACCACCCTGGCTTGCCTGGACTATGTAAGGGGGGACATGGGACTTTCAGGGCTAGAACCCCAACAGCCACAGGTAAGCGGGGACCAGTTGGTCACCCTATACCCTGGGGATGTCTCGCCGGGAGCTTGAACCCAGTGCTCTACGAAGCTGTGGGCATCAAGGGCACTGGAGTAAACGGGAGTGAGTCAGGCTTGGCTTCGTGCTGGTCTCCTCGCTTTGTAGATGAGGAAGTAGAATCCTGAAATGCTCCCCCAGCCCTTTGGGAGTCAGACCTGGCTGGGACACACGGTGGTCTGCTGCGTCCCAACCCTGGGCGTCCTCCACGCTTTCCTGGATGTTTATTTATTCATTTAAGTCTGATCCCCGAGGAAAAGAGATTTAAAGTGACCTATAGGAAAGGATACGCTACGTGGCCAGCACATAGGCATCAGGAGACAGTCAAGACCAAAGTTTAATGCAAATACACCAGCTTTAATGGGTAGTTTGGGCTTGAGCTTCCTCAAGCGAAAGTCCTCAGTTTACTGAGGGGAGACAGAAGTTTTATTTTTATTTTTTAAAAACTGAAGTGTTATCTACTAAAGAGTTATCTACTAAAGATCCTTCAGCAGGAACTCTTTACTAGGAAATGTGCTCCATGCTAGACTCCTGTGAGGGCAAAAGCATGCTTCCAAGGCTGTCCTTCATACCAACCCTTCACGAAGGCCAGGTGTCTTGTTAGAGCACAAGTCCAGGGAGAGATCCAGAAAGAGGCTGAGCTGAGGGGTTCAGGTTTGAAGACCCCTGGGGCTCCAAAACAACCCCCATAATCTCTGCTGCACAGACACACCTTGTAGAAGGGATATAGTTGGAGGATTAGGGGCCCACCCCTACCTGATGTTCCTCCACCCCTGAACCCCCAAGACTTCCCGCAGGGGCACCAAGACTGTGCAGTGAATTCTCCACCAGGGTCCTGTCCCCAGATAGACCCAGGCCTTTGGAAGCCTGATGGGCACTTCCCTGAGCTTCAGCCTGGGTGCCCCCCCATGCTCTAGAGATCACTGCTGGACAGAAGCCGGGGTACCCTCCTGGCCTTGTCGCTAGAGGGGGCCTGGCTGGCTGCTCTGCTGGAAACCATGTGACTCCTCCTCTTGGCTTTCTCATTAGAATTTTCGTTGGGCTTTCTTTTAAATGATTCCTTGAGTTTCTTTCAAGGTCAGGAACGATGGGAGTGAGGGAGGGGGGAGAGCCCCACCCTAATCACATTTGAGCCCCGACAGAATAAAAATTAACCTTCATTTGAATATGTAAACAAACACTGGGCCCGGTAACTTCCAGCTGTCCTTGGCTCCCTCACCAGGTAGCCACATGGAGTGATGATCTGCCAGGCCTCTCGGCGCCGGAGAAACTTCATTCTTACAGGCCTTTTATGCTCCAATACGTGCTAAATAATAATCATAGGCCAAGACGGAAAGAAACTCTTTGGACGGTTAGGGTGTCAACCCCGGCAGGATGAACTGGGAGCTCTTCTCGGGACGGAGAGGTGACAAATCTGGGTTGATGAATGCCGACATTCTGAACAAAATCACTCCGTGCTGTCACCTAGGTCAAGAAACGACATTGTTTTCCTGAGCAGCGGTGACAGCGAGGTGACAGAGATTAATAGCTTGGTATTGACTGAGCAACTTCCAGTTCCTTATCTCTGTCAAGTCAAGGCTGTGTCCAAGGGCTGAAAGTGTTATTAGACTTATAATTGCAAAGACATTTAAAGGGTTCCCCCTTAAGGGACTAAAAAATCCAATAAACCTTTCACGAAACCTGAAGCCCCAGCGTCGGGAAGAGCCACTCGCTCCCAGCCACGCGCCAGGGAACCTTGAAGCCGCCAACATTGAATCATGTTTGATTTATGAAGTTGGTTTTGAATTTGTATCAGTTGTTTTATTAAAAATATATGAAAGGAAGTTTTGAATATGAGCAGGCCCGGCTGGTGCGTGTCTGCGGCACAGAGCTGGCTGTCTGGAGGGAGCCCGGCTCCGGCGCTGGACCCGAGAGGGTGGGGGGCGGGCGGGGGAGCACCAGGGCGGCTGATTTGTGGGGTTAATTCGGTCTGCCGGGGATATGTCTCAGTTTCTCCCCGCCGTTTACAAGGCAGGTGCAGTGGGCGTGTGCGGAGTCGGTGGGTTTGATTTGTGTCTGTGGCGTGGCTCGGGGACATCACTCAGTGTGCAAGGCGGCATTTACTTGTCACACAGTGATCCTGACGGGCGTGTCCGCCTCTGGAAAAGGTGTCTCCTGCTTCCTTCCTGGAGGCTGCAGCAGCAGAGGCTGCCGGCAGGGCTCGGGTTGCTTTGTAGGAGATGGGAAGTGGGGTGGGGGTTGGCAGAGCGGGCCTCAGTTTCTCCACCTGTCAAAGGACAAGACTGGACCAGATTTCCCCAGGGTCACCTCTGGTCCTAACATTCCTCAAAGCTGAGAGAGGAGCCCACCCCATAGGGCAAAGACCTCCAAGATCTTCACCTTGTGGCCAGAGGGACTCCCCAGAGAAAGGAGGCTCAGGAGAAAGAGGGGGGCAGAGGGCCAGAGCCCTGGGCTGCCTGCTGGTGAAAGCTTGTCCCAGGAATGAGGCCCTGAGTCACTGAAGCACCTTCATGTGTGGGGACCTTGGTTTCCAGGCCGATTGATCGAGGTGGCAGCCAGCATGCAGACCCTGCAGGGCTGTGGGTTTTGGCAAGGACTTGGGAAGTGCCTGTTTATTTCCCACTTGGGATGTCCCAGCAGGAGGCTGCTTCTGAAGGTGTGAAGTCCCCTCCCCTGTCCCACCCCTAGCCTTCCATGGGGAGCCCGGGGCGTGAGAGCTGCTAAGGGCCCTGGGATTGGTCTCAGCCATCCTTCCTGGGGGAGGTCACCCCCTTCTCCCGGTCCAGCCTGCCATGAGGGGGCGGCTCCCACAGCCCTGCCTTTGTATGCATCACTGCCTCATGCCATCATTCATTCCCCTGCCCCTGCGTTGGCACATAGTAGATGCTTCATATATACGGGTTCCGTGAGTGGGTAGAGGCCCCGCATCCACTCTCGTCTCCCTGCCACACTGTCTGTGCCAGCCTGCAGTGCCAGCCAGGATGGTAAATCTGCCCAGGGCTGTGGGCACCTGCCGAGGTTGGGGGCAGGAGGGCTGACTGTAGGTTCTACCTGGGAACCTCCCTACAGCTGGGCGATTTGGAAAGTCCTGAGGTCCCCCCTGGTGCTGCAAGTCTGTCCCCCAGGTGGAGGCTGGGGGAGGCTGGGCCCCGGGAGCCCTTTGCAGGGGGCCCCTCTCTCGTTACCTCCCTCCTGCAGTGAGGATGTCTGGGCCCCTGTGGGGCTCCCACAGCCACTCTGATATCACTGCTCAAGCACCCTCGCATGGCCGCCAGTGCCTGGCACGTCGTGGATAAACGTGTTGAATGGATCAGTGAATGAATGAAACCATCCATTAATTCACCCTTTCCTCCTACCACTAATGCCACCCAAGGTGGCTGGCCAGCCAGGTAGCTGTGGGCACTGTAGACCCTCCCTCCTCCAACTTTGTGAACTGCGCCTTTGCCCCATGGGAGCTCCGGGCTGGGGTGGGGGTGGGGGCGCCCTGTCACCAGGCCTTGGGGAGGGCAGAGCAGCCTGCCTGGAGGAGGCTTCATGATCTAGGGCACTTTCCGGGGAACAAGCCCATGTGCATATATCCGTCGGGGAAGTTGAGGGGGCCTCCTCCTCCCACAGATGGGGCTCCCCTTTGGCTGGAGTGGGGCAGTCAGGAGTCTCTCGACGGAAACCCAAGCCCAGCTGATTTCAGGCCAGAGGAGAACTGATTGACCCCTGCAACTGAGAAGCAGTTGTGGGTCCAGACACCTCAGAACTCGGGGCTCGAATGTCCGTGTCAGCACTTGGTCTCCACCTCTCAGCTCTCCTTTCCTCTGGGTTCACTGTTCTCAGGCAAGCTGGTCCCGGGGGTGCACCTGGCCACCCCTGCAATGCACCCCATTCGTGGTTGCTCCGGCCTCAGGCTGCACCCACCTGGGTCACATGCCCATCCCCAGCCAATCACTGGGGCTGAGGGCAGGCTAACACCGGGCCGTGTGCCCGGCCCTGGAGCTGGGTCAATGCCAGGTGGTTCAGAGCGCAGTCCAGGCAGGGGAGCCATGCTAGCGCCCAGGAAAGGGTCCCTGCAGACCTTCGAACCTCCCAGCTGCCCTCCTCTACCTGGAGCTTCACCCCTCTTGTTCGCATGGCTGCCCTGCCCTTCACGGCCCACCCCCTCCTGACTAGGTGGCTGTTAGTTTGATGTCAGCATGTCGCTGGGGGATCACTCCTCTTCCTGTGCCTCAGCTTATACAAACATAGAGATCTAGAATACGTGGCCTCCATGGAGTCTTCCAACCCCTAGAGTCTACTTTCTTCAGGGCTCAACTGCAGTGCCGCCTCCTCCGAGCAGGCCTCCGGCATGTCTCCCCCACACTGCTTGGCAGCTCTGATTTGGCCTTGAAGCTTGGCTGTTCTGCACACATTTAGCCTCCCTCTCAGCTCGTGAGCCCCTTGAGGGTAGGATCTTGTGCGATTCATCCCCAGCTCCCCGACAGCACGCCACAAAGCCGGTACTCACAGGACTCTCAGGAATCAGAGAAACATGGTCACTTCTGTTTTTTGATTCTTCCTTTCCATTAAACAAATGAAGAAATGTCCAAACAGGGCAACAAAAATCGTATATTTTAAATGTTTTCTTGGAACAAGTTTATGCTTTCACAGTAAAGGGAATGCAGCACCATAATTAACTATGCTCCCGTAGAAGACATGACTGGATAACGTTGCCTAATGCCACACGCCAGGACATTTGCCACAAAACAAGAACACTTCAGAACTCCGGGTACAGCTGGCCCGCCCTTGTGGTCTGAGTGACAGCTGCACCTTGCTCCACCTCCCCCAACTTAATTCTGCTCAGTGTCTTGCCACAGGTGGCAATGCCTGACCATGTCATTTGCTATTCCCAAGGCAGTTACAAGGTCTTGTTTTAAGAACTTAATTCACAGCGCACACCAGGAGGTGGAAAGTGGCCAGGGGGCTCGCGTTTCAAGTTGGAGGATAAGGGTCTTCTTTCAGCCGTGTGTGTCTCGCTGTGACTTGCCATGTAATGTCATTCGGGGAAAATGGAGGAGCTGAGTTTGAGGCCTTCTGGGAGTCTGTGGCCACCCCCGCACCCGCCACGATCGCCTGTGTGCTCACCGGGCTTGCGGAATCGCCTGCCGTGCTGCTATGTCGGGGCCGGATGGTGCCGTGGAGAGTCGGGGGCTGACAGGAAGGGAGGTGGCACTGCGGCCGGCAGGCGTGGGCACATTTGGTGACAAGCTGTGATCTCCTGGCGGGGGGCTGGATGGCCTTCCTGGCCCATGCATATGCATCGCGCCAGCCCCGGGGAGCTGGGGAGTTGGCGCGCGGCCACGAAGGACACCAGATGGAAAGTGTGTGGGTTTTATTATTTATTGGGGGCAAGATTTTACCAAAACAAAAGAAGCAACAAAGGAAAAAGAAGACAGGAGAAGAAAATGTATATCTGGGATCATAGAAGGTTAATGATCACAGTGTCTGAAAGATCAAGGAAGGGATAGAGCCCCCACTTGGCCCAGATGGAGAAACTGAGGCCCAGAGTGTCAAGGGGGGTGTCCAAGTCCAGAGGTGGATGGAGAAGCCCAGGGTCCAGCACAGGCCCCTGGGGAAGCACGACCTTCGGTTCCTCTTGGGATGGATTCCCTGACAGGACTGGGTGGCAATCTGAGACTTGGTGTGTGCAGGTTCCTCTAACAATCAAATGTCTTAGCAGTTGCACTTCTTCAAACCTATCCCCCGAGATAATTCTTTTTAACTCCATGAGTCTCTAGAGCTACCTTTTGGCTTAAACCAAGAACTCCTGACTTGCGATAAAATAAACATAACATAAAAGTTACCGTCTAAGGGGATGCCGGGGTAGCTCAGCAGGTCGAGTGTTTGCCTCACAACCATGAATTCCAGGGATCAAGGTTTGGGGATTGGATCCTGGTTCTGGTCCCTGCAAACCCACATGCTGAACTGCGGCGCACGACTGATAACCTCCAGGATGGTGGCGAAGGTTCTCACCTCCCATGGAGGAGGCCCCTGGTTCAGGTCCACCCTGTGTGGCCCCACATCCACCTGAGTGGAATGAAACCATGTAAAAAACTGATGACGTGCAACTATAGAGACTGCTCTGGGCCCTCCCCACTTCTTTCTCTCTTTGTCTCTTTCTCACTTTCTCTCAAAAAAACAATAAGGTAAATCTTAAAAAAAGCCTTACCATCTTAAACATTTTTTTGGATGATGTAATATTTATTGACATGGAAATATTTGCATAGTATAATCCCTTGTATTTTGGCAAAAAAAAAAAATAATCACATAGTGTAAATTTATCCTCCCAACAATGTCCAAGTACACAATGTAATATTGTCCACCACAAGCATTGTGCAATAGCTGCCCAGAACCTTCTCTCCACCCCGCAGGACAGAAACTGTACACCCACTGAACTGTACACCCGCTGAACTGTATACCCGCTGAACTGTACACCCGCTGAAGAACACGTCTGCCCTCCCTCCCCCCAGCCCCTGCTAACCTCCAGTCCACTTCCTGTCTTTATGAGTTCGATCACTCTATTTATTTTATTTATTTATTCTTTTATTGTTTTTGACAGAGAGAGAGAGAGAGAGATACAGAGACAGAGAGAGAACTGAACTGGGGGAGCTCCCAGTTCAGCATATGGGTCCGCACGGGCCAGGGCCGGGATTCGATCCTCGGTCCCCGGGGCTGCAAAGTGAGCGCCTAACCCACTGAGCCATCCCGGCTTCCCCGAGTTTGATCACTCTAGATGCCTCAGAGTGGTGGAGTTAGGAGTATGTGTCCTTTTGTGACTGACTTGTCTCAGCATCATGTCTTCAAGTTTCATCTGTGTTGTAGCACATGACAGGATTTCCTTTTATTTAAGGCTGACTAATATTTTATATATATATATATATATATCTGTACCCCGTTTTCTTGATCCATTCATCCATGGATGGATTTGCTTCCATCTCTTGGCTGTTGTGAGTAATCCTTCATTGATCACGAGGGTACAAAGACCCCTCCAGGACTGTTTTCCGTGTCCTTTAGGATGCGTTTCCAGAAGCAGTTCTATGTTTCACATTTTTTGGAGGAACCCTGCACTGTTTTGCACAGTGGCTGTTCCCTTTTACATTCCCACCAACAGGGTACTGGGTCCCAGTTTCTCTGCCTCCTCACCCATCTTAACCACTCACAAGCGTGCAGGTCGGGCGCGTCCAGGGTATCGCGAGGTGCAGCCGAGCTCCAGAACGCTGTCGCCTCCAGGTGGTTTCAGCACTTGGTTGGGCCCTATTGCTTGCAATAAAAGAGCCCAAATTCACACCCCCCAGGAAAGAGCACCCCCCGGACCTCTGATGCATCAACAGGTGGATTTGGGGATAACAGGAGAAAGCCATGCCTGGGGGTTCTGAGATCCTGGGGGTTCTGAGACGGGGCGATAATGCTCTGAGAGGTTGGAAAAGACAGTTCGAGGTGCTTGCTGTGGGAGGCGGAGGATAACTCACATAGGTGGGGTCACATGGAGACCTCTGCTCCCTTGCTCTCAGGAGACTATTCGTTTTCTTTTTCTTTTTTAAGATTTATTTTATTGTTTTGGGCAGAGACAGAGACAGGGAGACAGAGAGAAGGAGGAGGGCCCAGAGCAGTCTCCATAGTTGCACATCATCAGTTTTTGACATAGTTCTGTTTCACACAGGTGGGCAGGGGCTGCACAGGGTGGGAACTGGGCTGGGGGCCTCTCCCATGGGAGGCACGCCCCTCGAGTTGGGATCCAAACGGGGGTGGGGTGGGGGTGGCAAGAACCAAACTGGGGGCCTCCTGCATGCGAAGCTCACCCCAGTTCAGCACATGGGTCCACACGGGCCGGGGCTGGGATTCGATCCTCCATCCCTGGGGCTGCAAAGCCAGCGCTTAACCCGCTGAGCCATCCCGGCTTCCCCCAGGAGACCTGTTCTTGCCTGACTTCAATGCGCGTTCATTCTTGCAGCCCAGGGGCTCCCAACCCAGCATGCCCTGGGGCACTTGGTCCAAACTTGGGGCATTCTTTAGGACATGCCTCATGTCCAGGTAAACAGTCCCCAAATTCAGAAGTGGAAGCACGCACTGCCTTTGGGACAGGAGCCGCAGGCTCTCCCCAGGGACTTCTCAGGCCGGGAGGGGCGCTGCTTTCCCGAGCTCCCGCCGTCGTACTGTTTCCGCCGCATCCTCTTGTCCTTTCCTGATGGAAGGGCTGCTGAAGGTGGCTTTGCAAGCCAGGTGTGTGTCATAACTGATAGGGTTCTTCCGTGATGAAGGAGGTAGGTGGGGACAAGTGCTTGGCTTGGTGATTTTGGAAGTCTTGATTTGTCAAAGCCAAGAATAGTTGTGTAACAACAACGGGGGGAAAAAATGGCTTGAGATTCTACAGGGAGTCATGATTCTACAGCGACGGTTCCGAAGGAAAATTAGGGTCTGTGTACAATGGCTCCTCTCCTCCCTGCTGCCTCCTGAGAGACAATTATTCATTTGTAATTTATTAGCTAATTACACGCGGGCCAAGGAGCATGAATCACTTCACTTAGACCATAGCAATTAGCCAGGGCTTGCTGCCGTTCTTTCTGTCGGGGCTGTGAGTGTGTGTAGACCACACAGGTGTTGCCCAGCCAGGACCCCCGTGGGCAGGGGGACTCCATGTGCTCCTGCCTCTGCCCAGGCAGCAAGTGGGATCCATCCTCATTCCTTCCCTGGCGTCCTCTGACTACACCATTCTCGGAGCCGTCTGCCCTTCAACTCTTCCTTACACAGGCTCTAGGCATTTGGGTAAACCCCTCTATCGCTGGGCCCCACCTGTGTAATGGAGCCATGCACTCTCCCCGCTCACACCCAGGGGGCGGGCGGGCTGGCTGGCAATGGTAGACCATGCTTTCAGATCCATGGGCTGTTTGATCGGCCCCTGACCACCCCGAGGGCTGGGAAATACCATTGCGGGTGTGCACGTGTGTGCTGGCTCCAGGATGCTCTTTGCACCATCGCGGTTATTAGCAAAGGGCAGGAGACACCCCCAGTGTCCAAGGACAGGAACAGCCAAATCACATGAGCTATATTCAAACAATGGCATACTACCATGCTGTGCCAGGGGCTGGCCTAGCTCTCTGTCCGTCAACACGGATCGTGGCAAATAGCTAAACAATACGAGGACATACAGTGGGATCGCATGTATGTCACAAAACTGCTATAAAATAACATTTCTGTGGAAAAGTATCTATAGCTATCTGTCAATCAATCAGTCAACCAATCAATCTTCTATCTATGTTTGTATCCTGGTAAGGGGTAAAGCTGGCCCGGAACAACAGGTCAAGTTAGAAGCTTGAAAGCATCAGAATATGATGGATAAATTGCCTTTGGCCACAGTGCTCTGTATCCCAACCCCTGGATGACTTCTGTGCATAGTGGGAACTGGACTGGGCTGCATGACAAAGCAGGCTTTTGCTTCCTCTGAATGTTCTCACTTGAAACAATTGTTTACGGGGCAACCGTGAGCCTCTGGCGCCCCGCGGGGCTGCAGGGTTCGGCTCTGGTCCCCGGAAGCTCCTCCCTGTGCAGGCCACACTCCTCTCTTTATTCTAAGACAGATTTTAATCAAGTCCCGCACGTGGAAGAGGATGACAGGTTCATCTGATCTCCGCTACTCGAAGTCCTGGGGGAAGAAAAGCCTTGTTTAACTCAATTCATAGCACTATTAATCCAACCATAAACCTGCTGACGACTTGAGAGGAGAGAGGAAAATTCATTACGGCCCCTCTCGGAGCCGCCAGCCCTCCCTCGGACGTGTCAGCAGGTGGGATTTCGGGGCCACTCCTCCATCTCTCTGAAGGTCATTCTCAGAAGCAGAGCCCCAGCGCCACGTGGAATTATGAGACCTCATGTTGGAACTCGCGCTCCATCCCTCTCCTTCCACACTTTGCACACGGGGTGCCTGGGGCCCAGAGAGGTTGAGTAAGTTGTCCAAGATCACAAAGCTGAAAAGCAGCCCGGACTAACTCAACCCTCCCCATTCAGTTCAAGCCCATCCATTGTAAAAACAGTTTGAAATGTGCGTTCTTAGATTCACAACAGCCGTTTTACTCTCGCAAGTCTCCTTGAAGGAAGTAATTCTAAATCTGGAACAGGCTATATCCCTTTACAGTATAATTCATAATTTAAAATCCTGAATCAGGCTAAACATATACCATTCAGGAAACAGTTCACTAAGAATAGCCCTCAATGAGTTATTAAATTATATTAAAAATGTTTCAGGAGACTCAAATAACATAGACAATATTCATGCGGAGGAAAACATGGCAGGGCGAGAATGGTCTACATAGCGTTGCATGATTATAATTTCATGAAAATATATGTCTAAGAAAACACACTGAAAGAAACAGGCCAAACTGTCATGTGAGGGCTTGTCACCAATTTCCTATGCATTTAATAAAACACGATTAAACATGCTTTAAGTTATTGTAGTGGGATCATGCTATATATTTCTCTCTTTATTCTGTTCCCCCCGCCCCAAATTTTATAATGTGCAGATACTGTTTTTTTATCAGTACATTCCAATTTTGAAAAAGCATTTTCACCTATCATCACACGCACTGCACTTCGGGGGAGATGTTCTAGAGGTTTGCTGGGCGGGGTCCTGAAGGCAAACGTGCTGGGCGGGGCCCTGAGGGTGGATGTGCTGGGTGGGGCCTTCAGGATGGACAAGTGGAAGGGACAAGGGACACAGGGTTGGGCAGAGGGGGAGATGGGCCTGCAAGGCCGCACAGAGAGCTGTCAGCTGATCCCACGACAGCTCCACAGGTGGGATGGGCTTCGGGATGTCTGAACTGAGATCAGGGCACTGGACTTGGATGGGGGCTGCCCCTGGAGAGGGTGTCAGCTTGGGTAAGGCAGCTTCCTCGGTAGGGGCAGCTCCTGGGCAGGGACTCAGCTCTGCTCCGACAAGGGACCAACATGCCCCAGCCAAGGAAAGACGTGGCTGGGTCCTGAGAGAGGAACCATCATGCCACCTATGGAACCTGCAACGACACCTGTGTGCCCAGCAACCAAGCTGCAAGTCAGAGCCCGTTGGGTCGGGCCCGTTGTACAGATGAGGAAACTGAGACGCTGAGTGCCTCTGACATTTTAAGGTCACAAAGCCAGAGGCCGTGTTATTTAAGAATCGTGGTAGCCAGACCAGGACGAGAAGCAGGCACCCTGACTGCTCCCCGACTATTCCCTGTACCATGTGGCCTGAGGCATAGCCCTGAGACCTCTGCCCAAAAGGGTCAGGGTGCCTGCTGGCCAAGGGGAGCCTTGGGCTGTGTCCTGAGGGATCTGAGGCAAAGAGGCTCCGACAATGAGCCTGAAGCTCCCTCGGTAATATGTAGTGAGTGCTTACTACGGGCCAGACACTCTAAGCACTTTGTGTGAATGAACTCATTTAACACCGGAACAAACCTATAGTGCAGACACAGTGAGTATCCACATGTTACCTGGGAGGGGACTGTGGTGGGTATGTATGGGTGCTGATTTGTAATTATTTTGTGTTTGTTTTTCTGCTAAGTACACAGGAGTTTGCGTTTCCCCGCCCACTTTGAAGTCAGGTACAAGGATAGCCACAGGAGTTGCTTTGATTTAAAAAGATGAGCATACGTGTCATGCGCCTCTTTCAGGTGGAACCTTTAAGAGCCAGAGCGTGATTGGATTTTTTTCTCCGAAGTCAGAGGGGCTGGCAATGCTCCACGTGTCAGGTGCTCTGTCAACCCGAGTCCCAAAGTGAGGGTGATGTGGAGCAGAACCCCTAGAGAGCAGGTGAGGGCTATGGAGTGTGAGCCAAAAGAAACTGTATTCACTTCATTCTTCATTTTTCATCACTGGGATTCTGGGATCGTTTGTTCTCATAGTGCCACTGACATTTTCCTGACTGACACCTGAACTAAATCAGAGAGATTAAGTCAGTTTCTCGAGGTCACACAGCTAGTAAGTAGAGGAACCAGGATTTGAACCCAGAGAGTCTGACTCCAGAGTTGGCCTGCTTTTCCAATCTGGAAGATGGCAGGTTCCAAGTTGGAACGTAAGGGCCAGTATCAAAAGCTCTTCCTAAAATCCTGAGTGTCTTTGGAAGTAGGGCTCCACAGTGTCAGGTTGACAGGAACATCATCCCCTGGGCATTTCAAGTCAAAAGTGATGGAAACTGGCATCTTATCAACACACGGTGCATTCGTCTAAATGGCCCATGGGTGGGATTGGCTCAAGAATTAGTGTCTCGCACAGTCCTCGGGAAACGGGCTTCCAGCCCTTCACGTTGCGTTCACCTATGTGGGCTCCAATCCTAGGCAGCCTCCCGTTTTGGGGGAGAAACATTTCATCTCCCAGCTTAGTGCCCAGCGGGGGATGCATTGTTACCTGCCTGCACACAGGTGATGGTGTGAGAGTGGTTGTGAAGGAAACAGAAGCAGGACGGCAGTCTTTAGCTGGCTAGTGGGAGCTGATGAGAGTTTAAATATGTCCCTTCTGGTGGGAGAGGGGAAACGTCACAACACCGAGGGGAGCCCCAGCTGCAGAGACCAGAGCTGAGGTTCCAGCTCACAAAACCTGAAGGGATCATGACATTCTGGCCTGAGAGGCAAGAGCCATGCTCTATGGGGCAAGGTGACAGCAGGAGGCACAGTGTGGGGGCGTGGCAGCCTCTGTGCCTTCAAACCCTGGCTCCTGGGTACGGCGAATACCAGTTGGGGGAGCTCCTCAGAGTGGGCATGATTATTCTTCTCTCTGTAAAATTTTACTGAGCACCGCCTGCCTAAATGCCTGATAACTGTTCTAAGTACTGGGAATCCAGACTGTTCTATGTCAACATAGATTTGCAAGCACACAAATAAATTAAAGGTCATTTCAGATGATAACTGCTACACAGGAACAGAGAAATGGGACGAACAATGACCAGGTGATCAGAGAAGACTTGTCGGAGAAGAGTTGTTCAAACCAAGTCCCCAAGAGCTGGGGAAGGGGGTTCCTGGCAGGAGGGACAGGAAATTCTCTCAGGTGAACGAAGTTGGCATTGTGTAGGGTCAGAAGGAAGGCTGGCGTGGCTGGAGGGGGATGGGCAAGGGGAGAGTGAAAGAAGGGTCTGGAGACGTAGGTGTGGGCTGGACTACGTGAGGCCTTGCTGGTCATAGCACAAGGCTTGGCCTTGACCTCATGTGCTCTAGACAGGTGGAGCCGGTCCTGTGAGGACCAGATCCCTGTGGAGAATGGCGCTCAGTGCTCAGGAGATCTCTGGAGCTGTCCAGGGTTCTGCCCTCCCAGAGGTCCGGCTCCTCCCAACAATGCCCGAGAGAGTGAACCAGGCCCTCCCCCTCTCATCTTGTCAGACTACCTTGGGACAGGGAACCGTCACCCAGATCTGCCTTCTGCAGGAGCCAGTCTATCCTTTCTCCTGCCGAACGCATCTTGTTTAATGCGCAAGAACATCTTTTTGTCAGCTTCTTGAAAATCAAAGCCTGGCGTGGGAATTCCTGTGCAAGTGACGTGTTGAGGGAGCGTGCTCAGAAAAGCTTAATTGTGGAGGCGTGAGGGAGGCAATATGCAGGGCCAGCTGGCTTCTAGCCTCAGCCCGATCCCTCCGCAGGTCCTGGAGTATGAACGACCCCATTGAATTGCATCGTCTTGAGCAAAGGTGACCAGGCGTTTGTATGCCTGTGTCAGCCACTGCCTCAGGCCCCCAGGGTGCATTGTGGGAAAGGTGGGCCCCATCGGCTGAGGGCAATTCCTGGGAGAAGGGTGAAGCTGTGAGCCCTCAGCAGCCTCGACGTGCTGTGTGCACGGCTTGAACTGATTCACTTAGGGGATTTGGGGTGGGGTGGGGTCACCTACAGCACCTTACATAAAGGATATGTGTATTTCCTTGAAGGAAAGCTTGAGGCTGGGCCCAAGCCCCAAGCAGCTATCGAGGATGTCCTGGCTTCAGGGACCAGTTGCTCCCTGGACACCACCTGCTGGTGAGCTATAGATGACACTGGGCTTCGTGCCCCGGTTGGGACTAAGACAAGAAAGAGACCTGTCTGAAGGTGCCCATCCTGGGCACTCATGACCTGTGCTGAAGGCTCTGCAAGTGACTTCATGTACTGCGCTGGCCAGTCTGCTATGGCATGAGGATCCCTCTTCCCATTTTACAGGTGGGATAATGGAGGCTCAAAGAGGCTATGTGGGTGGCCACAATTCACACAGCTCTTTGGTTGGTGGGAGGACTAGAACTTGCACTTAACTGGCTCTGGACCCAGAACGTGACTGTGTCTACAGGAGAAAGGTGGGAAGGGGGAGCAGCCACATTGGTGGGGTTCTCTGGGGCCAGCCTCATGTGGGGGCATTTCTATCCCCCCGGAATGCGTGCCAGGCTGTGGCTTCTCACTTACTGTGTCTTTATTCATCTTTCTCTTGTGCTGAGGCACCCAAATTACGTTTCTCCCCAGCTCCTGCAGACGCCACGTTTCTCTTCTCAGCCCATTGCTCATTCTCCTCCCTCCCTCCAGGGACTGTGAAGCCCGGAGTCAGCATCTCAGGTGCCCGAGAGTGGCTGGGAAGGGCAGTGGGGCTCATTGCTCATGTCTGCTGTGGTCGTCAGGACCTCAGTTAGCTGCGGCCACACAGCAGTTTGCATGGGAGGTGCCGGGCTGGCGGGCAGTGCAGGGTGGTTCTGCATCTTCCGTGAATATACCAACACCAACATTTTTGCCATATCCTCATAAAGCTTGGGATCGACTTTACTTACTTTAAAAAGGTGACTCATGTTTGGAACCTAAGGATATTTATTTTATAAAGCAAATTTGTGATCATCACCATGAATAGAAAACAGCATTTACTTGTCATAACTACATAATTAAAAAAATAATTATAAGGTCTAATAATTAAAATCATGTTGTGACCAACTGTGGTATATATAGGACATTTGAGGAGATACTGGTATAGTTGGAAGAGTTACAGGATTGGATGTCAAGAAATCATATCTTGGTCTAGACTGTTCTATCAACATAACAACAACAACAATGAACATTTACTGAGCATATATTAGGAGTCATGTGTTGTGTTCTATACTTTCCAGAAATCATTTTATTTAATCCTCAGATTCTTAGTTTGGGGTCCCAAGAAGTAGGCCCCAAGATAAAGAGTCACGTGCCAGTGCTTTTTAAGGAACTATTTTCAGGAGAAGCAGTAAGGGCGTGGCAAACCCTGGGGCCTGGTTTGGTTTGGGGAGCTGGTGGGGAAGCTGTTCTGGGCAAGGAATATTCTCTGTGCTCCTCAGGTTACGGTGAAAAGGCATCTCTGTTAATTGGCATCTTTTGACTGTGTCAGAGACCCAAGTCCATATGCCGTAATCTAGAGGACTCGACTGCTTCAGGTTAACTGAAAATGCCCAGAGTAGCTTCAGGTGAGGCTGAATCCAGTTACAATGTCCTCAGAGTTGTTTTTATCTCTGCTCTTTGTTTTGTTAGGCTGGATTCTTCCATAATGCAGGCTGTCCCCACCACAGGGTGGCTGCAGGCTTACATCATGCCTGACTATAACCCCTGTGGAAGGAGAGAACCTCTTTCTCGCAGTTCCTTCCAAAGCCCCAGGGAAGGCTCTCATTGGCCCAGCATGAATCACATGACGATCCCGAAGCCATCACTCAAACCAGGAGATGTGCTCTGATTGGCTAGACTTGGTCACATGCCTATGGTTGGCTACTGAGGAGAGGGGATGGGTCAGGCTTGTCTGAGCCCCCTGCACTGGCTTTGAGGGATAGAGACCTACCTAAAAGAGAGAATGGCCAGCAGAGAGCAAATGTCCAGCTCCACCTGTCTCCACGCCGAGTTGGCTCTGCAGGGCAGGGAGAAGTGCCGAGGACAGCAAGGAGCCGAACACTTTTAGATGTGCTGACAACGTTCAGTGAAGGGTGGGAGGACTCCCACTGGCAGCCTGGAATGCAATCAACTTGCTGCTTTTGCCAACCCCAGCACCTGTCATATTTCATCTTCTTTTAAATAACTTCAAGGATATGAAAGTCATAAAAGCAAACCCAGGTAGGGTCAGAAGTCAGCGGCTCCTCTGTGTGGAGGGCTGTCACTTTTTGGCTCTTTACCCTGCCACACATTTGCATGGCCCCGTGGGAGCTGTGCAGGACCCAGTCAATATTCTAATGAGGCTCATGGGTCTGAGTGGAGACAAATCACCACTGCTTGCCTGCCCCCAGGACGTACTCAAAATAAAGAAGGAGGTGCAGATTACCTTCTTCATAATTGTTATACATTTCTTTGACCTCACAGCAGCTAAAGTTGGCTTTCAAAGAAAAAATGTTGTTGCTGAGCAGCACAAAAACATTTTAATGAACACCACGGGGTTTACTGATCACTGTTAACGAGGGAAGAACGAGCCTCCTACAGGAACCTTCTGTCCGTCTTTAGAAAGCAGCCCTGGATGATGGAGGGGTGGAGGGTGATGGAGCGGTTGTGCAAGCTAGCACACAGAGACATTATGTCTTTAATGTCTCCTGTAATGCACACTTCAGGAGCCGGCCACACCTCGTGTTGTACCTGTGGTTGGGCCCTCCCCCATCAATAGCAGCCATGAAACCGAGATTTATTGACTTCTATAAAGAGTTGCAGCAGCCATAGTCAAGAAAACGAAACTCAACAGAAACATTTCAGTCTCTCTGGGGCGCTCTACCTGCCACTGTGGTTTGGAGGACACCTGATGGGAAAGGCTCCTTCTAGTCGGTACACATTCTCTCTCTCTCTCTCTCTCTCTCTCTGTGCATGTGCTTGTGCCCTTGGTACTCACACTTGACCAGCCCACAGTCTACAGCAGGGCTGAGGAACAATTTTGCTATTGGAAGTCACTGACTCACACTCCTGAAGTCAACTGGAAGCTCAAAGAAGTCAGAAGCATTGTAACGCAGCCAGCTTACTTGCTGCTAGAAATGGGAATGTTCTCCTTGGTAGCTTGTTAGAATTAAGAGCAGGGACAAGTACAGTCTATTAATTACACACAGTAAATGACACCAAATATGCTTTAGTTTTATTTTACAGCTGGAGGGAGTGAGGGTGACAGAGACAGATAGGGAAAGACACACACAGAGACAGGCTTGAGGGAAGCAAAGGGTCACAGAGAAGCTGTGGAAGGAGCAACGTAACGATTCATCAGAGGCCCATGAAGGGAAGGCTCTCCATGGATCACCTTCCTAGTGCCTCCCGGAACCCAGGGGCCTGCATGTCCCTGTCCCCTTTACACAGATCGGGGCACTGAGGCTGGGAAGGTGGATACCTACTCAAGACCAGTGTTAGTCAGTAGAAGGGCTGCGATCTTCACGCGGTCGGCCTGTGCTCGTGGGCCCCTTTCCTTCGGGCCAGGTTCTGTCGTAGGTGCTGGAGATGGATGCACACCGATCACTCTGGTGTGGGCTGCTGGAGGGTGTTCGTTGACACGTATGGGGCATGTTCTGGGAACAGAGAGGGGACACTGCTGAATTCTGTCTCAAGAAGGTCAAGGACAGTTCCATACAGATGGGGGCACTCAGTTCAGGTTTTGAAGACCAGTGGGAACCCCATTTTGAAAGGCTTGAATTTAGCTGTTGGCTAACTGGACATTCTGCCAAGCCTAGGACCCAACTTCTGAGCCACTCAGACCGCTTGGACCAGCTCAAGTCTTCGGACCTTGACTTTCCACAAAGGACGGGTCCCTTGGCCATCTTTAGCTCTGCCTGGAAACCGTGGTGCTGACCTTTCAGGGATCAGGTGAGGGATTCTGGGGGCACATCAAAGCCGCAGGGCAGCGTGGAGCTAATTACTGAACCTTCCTCACAGGGAACCAGGGATATGGAATGGGTTCTTATGAACTCCTCCCTGCTTCCAGCCTGCTAACTGCATGTGATCTGATTGGTGCTGGATGTTAGGATGACTGACAGACCACTTATTACTCCTGCCTGCCCCACCTGGCCCTGTGGCAGGCTTTTATTAGCCCCTCACCTGGGCGAGTTTGGGCTTGGGACCCCTCCCCTTGAGGCCGTGTCAAGATTATGTTTTCTCACTTGAAATAACGGCCCATTTATTGTTTTGGAAGGACAGAAAAAAACTCCTCCTAAATGAAGTCAAAGAGGAATATGCTTCCGGTTTTGCAGATATGTGTCTGTGAGGCCGGGAGACGATTTTCCGCCTCAGGGACTGTATTTCTGAGTCAGAGCGTCTAGCCTGTAGCCATAACTCACTCCTGGATGGCTCTCCCCGCAGCCCCATTTGTTACAATGTCCACCTAATGGTTGTGAAAAATGCACTTGCAAATGGATGCCTCATTGGGTTGCAAAACTCTTAACATTCTGGGACGTCCTCCGAAGCCCTGGCTTCTCCTGATGCCATCGGGGTGCCCGGGGAAATGCGCCCTCCACCAGCCCCTTCACAGCGAAGCAGAACGGCGGGCGGAGACGGTTCTCAGCAAATTGACAAACAGAGCTGAACTCCATTTAATTTAATTTCAGAAAGGATGGATCTGGAAATAACATCGCTGCTTGCCCGTGCTGGAAAAATCGAAGTGGTGATCTTTTTTTATCTTCTTCCTTTCGACTGCCCTGCTGGGGCTGGTATAATAAGTTATTTAGACGAACAATAACCAGCCCGCGGGCCCCCCGGGCTCATCTTCACCGCCCCTCAGGGCTCCACTGATGGAAGAGCCGGGGGGACTCCAGCCCCTCTTGAGCTGGGGCACCCTGCTTACTGGGCAGGGCCTTTTTCCCAAAGGAAATGTTGCTCAGGGTTTCCTTCTTTGGGCCAGGCCCTGCTCCTAGCTCTTAATGTGCCTCAAGGAACCCTCACGGCGCTCTGAATTAGGTACTTAAAGCTCTATTTCATGGTCACAGGTAAGGAAACCGAGGCATAGAGGAGTGAAGGCATTCACTCAGGCGACACAAGAAGCCAGTGTGAATCCAGGTGAACGGAGTTCAGAACTCGGTTCTTCACAGGTGAGTCAAGCAAGCGGAGGTGTGTGGGGTGTCCGGGGCTGTCACCAGGCAGAGGTCACTTATTGCACCCTACTCCTGGGAGTGAGGCGGAGGAGAGGCTTGGGGGGTGGGGTGTGATGGGGTGGGGCCCACCTGTCCTCAAACAACTACCCTGTGATGAATTTATCTGGCAAATGCTGTGCAACGATGAAAGCTGCTGTCTAGGGACAAAGGCCCACTGTTTGGAGGAGGCTTCTGTCTCCAGGGCAGCCTGGGGGGCCGGAAGCCCCTCTCTTGTCCCTGGAGTGCTGGGTCTCTAGGACAGCCACTAGGCCAAGAGCCCAGCCCGGCCATGCCCGCACACACAGCCTCAAGCTGAGCTGGTGGGCTGGCCCGCGGACCCGGATCTTCTCAGGGACCTTGGGGACTCCCTGGCTTCAGTTTGCCAATGAGGTTCCCAAAAGGCATGCGGTCCAAAATCCAGGCTTTGTTTGGAAGCCAGTAGGTGTCAAATGACCAAAAATTGATTTGTCAAACAAACAATAAACCAATGTATCCAACACGCCTGCCTCCTCGCAGAGCCGTCAATTATCCAGTGACCCAGGCCAAGGGCCACAATTCTCCTTGGCGGTTTTCCCTCCGGAAGTCAGATGGAGACGCTCTTCTGCAATAGCCAAGGAGACTGGGTGGGCCTAAGGGGAAGCCCCCTTGTTTTCAGAAACAACAGGAAGATTAGGGGCAGATTAGAATTTTCCCTCAACAAAACCCCAATGAACTCAGCAAGCTGACACTTGGATGAGTGGAGGGATGACCATCTTGTCCTCTCTGCAGGGTGGGCCAGGGGTCTTGGGTGTGAGTTCTGGCCCATGAGTTTCTCTCCTGAACCCCATGCTGAGAAGGAGCTTGTGAGGCGTGAGCCCCGCGTCAGTGACCCCAGAGCAAAGTGGCAGAGGGGACACTCTCCCTGAGTCCTCTTTCTTCTGTTCTTGGCGAGTCTGGCTAAAGATTTATCGATTTCATTTATCCTTTCAAAGAACCAGCTCTTAGTGTCATTGATCTTTGCTATTGTCTTTTTACTCGCTATCTCACTTATTTCTGCTCTGATCTTTATTTCTTCCTTTCTTCTCCTCGGGCTTTGTTCTTCTTTTTCTAGTTCCTTTAGGTGTGAATTTCATGTATTAGAGATTTTTCTTGTTTCCGGAGGTAGGCTTGTGCTGTTGCTATGAATGTCCTTCTTAGAACCACTTTCTAAAAAAGAGTTTTGTAAAACCAGATAGCGAGCACACACATGATGTTAGTTTCAGGTGTGTACCATAGTTCGACAGGCATATACCTACAGAAGGGCTCACCATAAGCACAGCCATCATCGGACAAGCACCACACTGTCACAATGTGATTGATTACGTTCCCCATGACTCTTTGTTTTGTACCTGGAAATTTGAGACTCTGATTTCCTTGGACCTTCACGCCCGCTTTTTAATTTTTTAATTACAGTTGACATTCCATATGATTTCATAGTAATGTCAGGTGTGCAGCATGGTGGTTAGACATTTGTGTCATTTCAGAAGTGATCCTCCTGTCTGGTCTGGTCCCCACCTGGCACCTGTCCCCCTGGGCCACGAGGGCCACCAGGGCCAGGGGACCAGAGGCCTCTAGGGGCACTTTCTCTGGACTCTAGTTTTTGCAGAAGTAAAATCAGGGGTTTTGGAGAGGAGTCTAGAAACGAGGAGCTGTTTGCATTCTATGGCTGTAAATTCTTTTATTCTGTGATTTCAAATTCCTTTTACAGCACGTTAAACAAGGAAACAATGGCAAAGGGAGACAAGTACTTGGATGCTAACTGTGCTGGATAACCTCATGCCATTTGTTGATAGCCGTAGAGGAGAGCAGAGCGTGGTGAAACATCCCGTGAAGGGTCAGGGGTAAACAGCGTAGGCTTTGTGTCAGAACCTGTCACCTCTGCCATCCCAGAGAAAGCACCCATGGATAATAAGCAGGTGAAGAGCATGGCTGTGTTCTAGTAAAACTTCACTGACACTGAAATTTAGATTTCATATCATGTTCAGGTCTCATGACGTGCTTTCTTTTTCTTTTTATAGTTGTCAACCATTTGTAAATGACAAGCCATTCTTAGTTATAGGCTACACAGAAGCAGGCAGTGGGCCACACCATGGTCCGGGGACCAAGGTTCACCGACCCCTGGTGGAGGGGTCAGAGCGGAAGCTACCTAGATGCCCAGCTTTTGGAAGCCTGAGGTGGATGCGGGCCGCACGGGGCGGAAACCAAACCAGGGGCCTCCTGCGTGGGAGGCGAGAACCTTTACCGTAGAACCATCCTGGTGGTTACCGGTTGCACCTCAGTTCAGCATTGGGTTTGCACAGGCGGGGGCTGGGAATCGAACACTGGACCTCATGATTTCTAGGAAGTGCTCACCTGCTGGGCTATCCCGGCATCCTTACATAACTATTTTTCAATCAGTGAATTCTAGATACCATCTTTTTACTTCCTCCGGTGATAAGAGGTTTAATTTCCTCTTACCTGCCCCTACTTTCTATCCCCTTTTCTCCATATATAATTGAATCACTATTTCCCCCCATTGCCTGGTCATCTAGGCAACTTTGGCTGTAGTCTAAGACCACTGTTTCTTGCTCTATTCCTCATAGACAATGCTATTTGCCTCGAGACTCCCTCACAATCCCCTCCACCCCTTCAGGTGTCTTGTACCTTTACTTTTTGTTATTAAATTGGGTAACATTTACGTGTTGTTCTGTAGCCATAGTTAAGACACAGTGGTTTGCCTATAGGTTGCTGTCATATTTGAAACCCGGTAGACAGTGTGCAGGTGATTTTTATAACAGTATCATTTATTTTGGCGCCAACCAGTGTCCTTGGATTACAGTCCTTCCCCACTGTCTCTATGCCGTGTCTCCCGACCACTCGCAGAAGTGCATTCCCAGAGCGTGCCACTTATGTTACCGATTTGCACACCGAGTCCACGGTGAACGGAGAGAGGGCCCGACCTCAGGGGCCCTAGGGCATCCCAGAGGCAGCCTGTTCCGCTATTATTCAAAGCAGCTGTGTTCAGAGCGGCCGCTTTTACCCAGAGATTTCTGAAGGGCTGGTGTTCCACAGAAGGCCGGCCTGTCCTGCTAAGATGCCTTAAGTGCTCCCGTGGACAGTGTCAGAGCCCATGAATTCTCAGAGGCAGGGAGTCGGAACATCGGCAGCGGATGGATGTGTGTCAGCACTCGGTTTCAGAAGGGGTGGCTCCCAGTGAAAAAAGTACAGTGTGTGAGGGGGTTTCATTGTGTGTGTGTGTGTGTGTGGATTACCCTTTCCCACCAGGTAGCGTGTAATTGCATTAGTCACAGGCGTCCTTGGAACAGAATCTCAAACAAAGGATTAGTGGGGGGGAAGGAAGATGGAAGAATGCTGACTTCACAATAACTCACTGCCTTCCTAACGCGATTATATAAATAAATTCAAGCAATATTTTCCGAGACGCGGGAGCCTGATGGTAAAGGCGTGAGGGGGCCCGGGGCTTCCGCGTGGCCCCTGGTTGGTGCGCGGTGACCGATCGTTGCTGTGATGGAGGGCAGTCCCCAGGTGGCGAAGCAGCCAATATCTCTGAATTATCTGTCAGCACTGAGACGTTATTGAAGCCAGGCCGATGGCTCCAGTGGGGAGCAGGAACATCTTGGCGTCGTTTGGCTTTTAAACAATGGGGTAAAAATGGAAACACCCCTGCTGTGGCCTACCCCCAGCCCCGGGCACTGTTCTGCCAGCCGTCTGTGACGGGACCCCCACGGGGCTGGGGCTGGGCACCGCTACCTTCTTGACCCCCCGAGTCTGTGGAGTCTGGGGGCTGGATTTCGGGCTCTCATCTTGCGGCCAGCAGGGGATTAGCTAATCCATCCTGTTTTGTTCTCTCGTCTGCACCAACAAAGGCGGCAGGCACAGGCCGCCCTCGGCTGAGCCGATCAAGGCCTGGATGACACATCGGAGAGCGCTGACATGCGGTCTGCTTTGTCTGACAGAGAGTCTCTGAATGGCGGTTTCCACTTCAGCCCAAGCACCGCCTGGGAGGCCGGCGCTATTCCGTTCGCCGGGCTGGGCACGGAGCCAGGAGAACAGAACAAGCCACTTCCTTCCTGGTGGCTCCCAGGCCCCTGTCCAGCAGCTTCAGAGAAGGATCGCCATCCCCGATGCTTCACAGCCACACTCAAGAAAAGAGTACATCCAGGTCACAAGGACCTCTGGACACTCCGTGGGAGGTGTAGTGTGACACTAGGCACAGGGAACTTGGGAAATGGATGTCACCACTGGGCGGTATGTGGGGGAACATGCAAAAGCGGCCAAGCAAGCCTTCCATCCTGACCCTCCTAGCCTTACGCCAGGCACTTGGTGTCTGCCCCTCACTTTACCCGCCAATGAAATGGGACCAGTTCAAATTCCCTTGTTGTGGGGATCCCATGAAGCAGTGGCTGGGCAAAAGCACATCATAGGCTTTGTGCAAAGGTGAGCGGGTGTTGTTCCCTCCTCGGCTCGGCTCTCTGCCACCGAGGCTGTTCTGATCAGAGGCGTTTCCATGGTGCCCCGGCAAATTTGGCAATCTTCTGGATCTCTCCACCCAGTTCTCTGTCTGTGTGACTTCAGCTCACCCCTCAGAGGCGGAACACCCCATTTGCTTGGTCTTCATGAACGTCTTGTTCTCCCACAGCCTGGCCCATCGGTGGTCACACGACACTGTGTCTGATGATGAGCGTGGCCCCAGAGAGCAGCCCAAAGATCACGGTTACGGGGGGCTCTGTCAGTCTTTGACAAAGACTATAATCACCACGAGGCTGGGAACTCTTTGAGGACAGAGATGGAGGTGTGACCCCACTGTTGGAGCCGCCGTGAGTGTAGATGAGAGGCTAATAACCGGCCCCCCTGCGCCTACTGGCTCTGGCACGAAGCCGACACACGTTGCACCTCCCTTACCTCACCTGGGGCCCCATCTGCTCGTACGTGTTAAGCAGGTGAGGAATTTAGGACAAATAACGAGGCATGGTGGTTGCCTTCAAGACATTTGCCATCACTTAGGAGGGACAAAAGGAGAGTATAAGCATCCATAAAAAGGAAATTTTAGTTGTTTGTCCAGCAAATATTTCCCGACTTATTCCAGGCCCCTTGCTAGACACTGTGGGTTCAGAATGGGACAAACTCACCCTCATGGCCTGTGCAGAGCTTAGAGACCAGCCGGGGGCGATGATCCTATAAGATGGGCTCTGTTGTCACCGCATCCACATTACAGACGAAGAAGAGGCTGGATCGCTTGTCCGTGTCACAGGGCGACCAGGGACTACACCTGCAGTTGTGATGTCGAGCAGCTGGGTCCAGGGCCCTTTGCCTTCTGACCCTGGGAAGCGTGGGTGCAGAGCACGGGCTAGACTGCCGCTGCTCCCCTGGGCAAGCTGTGTGACTTTGGGGCAGTTACTTAATTGCTCTGTGCTTCAGATTCTTCAGCTGACAAATAAAGCGGAAATCCTAATAATAATGACTCCCGAGGGTGAGGTTTTCTGGGGATTAAATGAGTTCATGCTCGCAAACTATCTCCTATGGTCCAGCCCATCGTGAGGGTCTGGTAAATGGTGGCTGTGACTATTAGGCCGCGTTGGAAAGAAGAGAGACTAATGCACACAGCACAAGCCAGTGTGGAGGGGACCGCAGTTACGAGGCTGAGAGGCGCGGAGGTGCGGTGGTGGGGGTGGGTGAGGATGAGGGGCAGGCTGGGTTTCTGTGTCCCTTTTAAGCTGCCCACAGCCCAGAGGGGACACGTGCTGCTGGCAGAAAGGTTGGCCACTCCTGAGAACGGTATAGATTTCTTCTGCGAGCTTCAGGAAGCCGTGTCCCAGCGAGCGCGGCAGTATTGACGGCGCTGCGGGACGTGTGGTTGCCAGGGGCAATGCCATCAGTGTCTTGGCCTGTTCCTTCTCCCTGCGGCTCCTGGCGGCTCTTTCCCACCGGTGGCTGAGGGCCCTGTCACTTCCACGACTTTCTGTTTTCCTCCCCAGGACGTGCGGAGCCAGTTGTTAGGGTCTGGTCAGAGGCGGGGGTGGCTAGAGGGGGCCAGGCAGGAACTCCCTGACCTCGGTGCAGGAGAAGACGGTTGGTTGCGTGCCCTGGCCTTCCCCGGCCCAGGAGCTCCATCTTCGGTGGGATTTGTGGGGCACAGTGAGGGACACCCCATCACAATCGTCCCCTGGTCCCCTCTCTTCTAAGCCATGGAGCTCCTCACCCTGTGGTTCCCTCGTCCAGCCTCGGCACGCGTGCTAATGCCAGGGTCACAGCAGGTGCATGGTCATGACATGCATGTGGTCCTCAGCTCCCGTCTCGGTGTGGTTGGACCTGGGCAAGGGATGTCACCGAGGAGAAGCCACCGGGAAGAGACACCAGAAGGTGCTCTCAGCCTAGATGCAAGCCCTCCCCATCTCGCTGTAATGAAGTGCCCAGCGCTTATTCAACAATACATTTACAGAATTCTGACAACGCTGTTAGAGTTGCTCCTCCCCTACCATGAATATTCCCCAGTAAATCCGCTTGTAATACTCCACTGGCTTTTAATTAACCCGACCCGCCTGTAAACCCATTTATCTTTTAAAAAGATGGTTGCTCCATGTGCAATATGTGTCAATAGATAATTAAAATGTTTTTCTTAGAGAATGAACAGGGAGATGTGATCTATGCATTTCAGAGCCTTGTTATTAAAAATGTTCTTTATTGAGGTTTAAACACTTGTTACTTGGTAACTATATAGCGACCGTGTCTCTTTAAGCTCAAAATTAACCAGGCACTGCCAACAGAATGTGCAATGCTCGCAACCCTCTTGGGTCATAATTAAATAGTAAAAGTGACAAACATTCAATTCTTGTTTTGCAAACACACCCCCCGATCTGGCCTCCTTCCCATCAAGCGCCAGGAGGCCGTATTCTTGCTTTGCCAGGAGGAGCCAGGACACATCCCTGTTTCAAATGCACTTTCCGCGTTCTCTGGAGTAGCTGCTGCTTCTAGAAATAACAGCTACAAGATGCTTTGGGAACCTCGGGGTAGAAGACACCGTGAAACTGCTTAGGTGAACGGAGATGCTTCAGGACGAGTGGCTGACCAGCGCCCTGTGGTCTGGCGCTCTCACACGGAGGCCGCCTGCCCACTCGGGAAGGCAGCGGGCCCAGGGGGCTCTTTCCTGCTTCTTCCGACGGCCCCGGCCTGCCCTCAGCCTACAGGCCCTGCCTTGTTATCCCCGTTACCACGAGCCCCTCGGTACGGGTTGAATTGTGCCCCTACGCAGGTGTGGCAGTTCTAACCCCTAGCACCTGTGGTGTGACTGTAATAGTTTGCTAGGACTGCATAACAAACACCTCCGACTGGGAGGGTTAAACAATAGAAATTTGCCCTCACATTTCGGGAGGCTGGGAGTCAAGTTCAAGGTGTCAGCAAGGTGGGTCCTTCCTGAGGCCTGGCTCCCGGCTGGCGGCAGCCACCTCCCCCTGCCCCCCACCTCCCTGTCCTCACCTGGTCTCTTCTCTGTGCATGCGCACCTGGCCTCTCTTCCTCTCCTCACAAGGACACTGGTCATCTTGATTAACACCCCACCCGCAGGTCCTCATGTAACCTTAACTACCCCTTTACAGGCCCTGTCTCCAAATACAGTCATACTGGGAACTGGGGCTTCCGCATGGGAACTTTGTGGGGGAGGGAAGACAGTTCAGTCCATAACGGTGACCTTGTTTGGAAACAGAATGAGGAAGTTATGATTATCAAATTAAGATGAGGTCATGGGGGTGAGATCTAAGCCAGTAGAACGGCAGCCTTTATAAAAAAGGGAGATCCAGGGGAAGCTGGGATGGCTCAGTGGTTTGAGCACTCACTTTGCAGCCCTGGGGACTGCGGATCGAATCCCGGCCCCGGCCCGTGTGGACCCATATGCTGAGCTGGGGAGTGCCCCCAGTTCAGTTCTTACCGGGGTGAGACCCCGGCCCAGCTCCTGCCCTGTGCAGCCCCATGCCCACCCGTGGAATGAGACTGCGTGGAAAAACCAATGATGTGCAACTATGGAGACTGTGCTGGGCCCTCCCCCTTCTCTGTCTCTGTCTCTGTATCTCTCTCTCTCTCTGTCAAAAACAATAAAAATAAATCTTAAAAAAAAAAGGGAGATCCGGGCCTAGACACAGCACGGACACCCATGTGTGAAGTCAGAGCTCAGGTGACGCACCTACAAGCCAAGGAAGGACAAAGCCAGGTCTCCAACCACTTCAAGGGACCGAGGACAATAACATAGAAGCATAAGACAGTGCATTATGCAGATGGAAGAAAGATATGATAACGTACTGCCACTTCCTATGAAATTCCCATTCCTGTGTATACTTTCATCATATATGAAATAGTAGGATAGTAGTACCTGTATGTGGTCTATAAATAGACGTGTGCACTAATGTCAGGTGAGGGGGTCCACATTCAAGATGTTTTGGCTGATAGGCTGTGTGATCACAGCAGCTCAGCAACCACGGTCCTAAAGCGGGGACTCAGTGCTGACCAATTATACCAGGGGCTCCAGTTGAGGAGGATTTCATGGAACAATCAGAAGAACAGATTTTAAAAACCTAATGAGAATGCTTACAGTTGTTGAAGAAGATCCAATGCAGAAAAGATGGGAGGCCCAACCGTGGGCACATTTCTTTTTCTGTGTTTTGTTTTTTTAAAGATTAATTTTATTGTTTGAGAGACAGAGAGAGAGACAGAGAGACAGAGAGAGAGAGAGAGAGAGAGAGAGAGAAGAGGGAGGGCCCAGAGCAGTCTCCGTAGTTGTACATCATTAGTTGTGACATGATTTCATTCCACACAGGTGTGTATGGGGCCGTGTGGGACAGGAGCTGAGCTGGGGGCCTCCCGCATGGGAGGCGAAAACCTTTGCCGCCGTCCTGGCGGTTACCAGCTACACTGCAGTTCAGCATGTGGGTTTGCACGGGCCGGGGCCTGGAATCGATCCCTGGGCCTTGTGGTTGCAAAACAAGTGCTCAACCTGCTGAGCTATCCTGGCATCTCTGGTACATTTCAAGATTTGTAATACTTTGACCTTCAAGGAGAGGCCTCGTTTGTCTCACCCCAAGGTCCCCACACCTGACATCATGCCTGTCCACAGGTCACAGGGACTGAATGAAGGTGTCCTACACAGAGTGCAGGTGGCAGACCCTGAGTGTCACCAGCACACGGGGAACCTTGCTCTTTAAGCCACTCCATCCCGGGAGTGACAGGGGAGCTCCAGGTCAGGAGACGGGGGTGGGGTGAGGAGAACGAGAGGGAGAGAAGCGGGAAGGCAGGCCTCAGGGAGAGGAGGGTAAACAGGACAAGCCAGGAGGCGGGCGTCTGAGAAGCAGAGCTGGAGACGGCTGGGGGCGCTGAACACAGAGGCAGAAAGGCGGGGCCAAACCAGGCGGTGACGTCCACGCCGGGGACCGCCACTGGCTGACTGTGGGGCATCGCTATTGCGATGGGTTTAGGGCTGTGCTTGGACCCGATCTCTGTCTGTATCTCGCTCCCATGTGAATGAATATCCCCGCGTCCTTTCCACCGGGCACTCTGGGCATTGCGGCGGGTCCTAGGGTGGCCTACGCCCATGCACCTGGGAAGGGCGTGGTGTTGGGGGTCCTTGCACACGAATCTGGAGGTCAGGGAATGGGAAGCTCTGGGAAGCTGAGAACAGGGGTAACTGCCTTGGTTTCAGGAGAGAAATAGAGAGAGAGAGCGAGAGAGAGTGAGGAAGGGGCCTGGATGCCTCTTTGTCTTTCCTGTGTTACCATAGTATCTTGTTTCCTTGGTTACTGATGGCCAAAGAAAGGACATTGGGCAAGTGCAGGATTTGGATGGAGCTCTCTAAAGAGAGATGTCAGCAAGGACCTTGTCTCTCTTAGAGAACACTCGTTTTGAGAGGTTGCTCAAGAATGGGGGAGGGGAGGGGAGGGGAGGGGCGGTCCTCTGTGAGGTTGGGGTTTAGAAATCTCACCTCACCCATCGCTTAGAAGACGACCCAAGGAAGCAGAGGCAGCTTTGTACATTGCTGGAGGTCTGGGATGGGCAGGAAGGCGGGGATGCTAATGAAGAGGTGATTTCTGCAAATGCTCCCTAAGGGCACCCCGCTTGGGCTAGCTCAGTACCGGCCCATTTCCCGCGATGACGAAACACTATGCGGGGAATGTAGGGGAGGCCATCTCTGCGGGAGCCTCTGACACCAGCCATTCACTGTCCCAAGGGGCCACAGTAGACCTCTGACATCTTTCGAGAGATGTCAGAGCTAATGGATAATTTTCTTAAATGTAACAAGCAGCACGGATTGGATCAGATCATCTGTGTTACAGAGAAAGAGGATTTTTTCTTTTTTTTTTTTTGACAGCTCAGTGATGTCAATCAACGACATCTCTCCCTTCACTAAGTGTATTCTGACTTCTGTACCCAAGTTAGGCCCCTTCTAGAACCCAAAGAGCTACATGAATGTTTTATTCTGGCTTTTACTCAATTTTTTACTCATTGTAGGAGGGCTAGTCTGTCTCCCTTACCTGACTGATTTTTCTCATTTATGTCTTTATTTTTATTTTTATTTTTATTTTTTTAAAGATTTATTTGTATTGTTTTTGACAGAGACAGAGAAAGATACAGAGACAGAGACAGAGAGAAGGGGGAGGGCCCAGAACAGTCTCCATAGCTGCACATCATTGGTTTTTCCACATAGTTTCATTCCACAGGTGGGTGCGGGGCTGCACAGGGCAGGGACTGGGCTGAGGTCTCACCCCGGTGAGAACTGAACTGGGGGAGCTCCCAGCTCAGCATATGGGTCCGCACGGGCCGGGGCCAGGATTCGATCCTCTGTACCCGGCGCTGCAAAGTGAGCACCTAACCCACTGAGCCATCCTGGCTTCCCCTATGTCTTTTTTTTTTTAAGTTTTATTTTTGGAAGAAGGCGCTAAATAATTATATCAGCACAAAAAGTTTGCTGATGAAAAGCCTCCTTCATCTAGAGACCCCTGTTCACCCACCTCCAGCCCAGAGGCGACCATTGTTTCAACTTCTTGTGTGTTTTTCTAGAGAGATTGATGCAGCAATTAGCATATTTGTCTTTCCCCCTCCTTACCCCCCCTCCGTCCTCTGGCTTCCTCTTTCTCTGTAGCACAGATGATCTGATCCAACCCACACTGCTTGTTACATTTAAGAAAATTACCCATTGGTCTTGAAGATCTTTTCATGTATGTACATATAGACCGGATACCTATAAATACACAATAAAAAGTGCAACCTAGCATTTTACAGTACGAGTCTACCTCTTTTTTCATTTATTCTGGATTCCCAAAGGCTCTCAGTACAGACCCAGCACATAGTAGATGTTCAACGAGCATTTGTCAGGTGAATGAATGAATGACAATTCTCCCTGTCACGAGAGGTCCTGGGGTGGGAGCTGTCTTAGTGTGATGGAGGAGCAAGAAGAAGCTGGCAGGGGAAGCCGGGATGGCTCAGTGGGTTAAGTGCTCACTTTGCAGCGCCGGGGACCGAGGATCGAATCCCAGCCCCGGCCCGTGCGGAACCATATGCTGAGCTGGGAGCTCCCCCAGTTCAGTTCTCTCTCTGTCTCTGTATCTCTCTCTCTCTCTCTGTCAAAATAAATAAATAAAAAAATATATTAAAAAAAAAAAAAGAAGAAGAAGCTGGCAGGCTGGAGTGTGGTGAGGGGGGAGAAACTCAGAAGAGAGACGGAAATGCCCTCCAACGTGGGCCAGAGCCAGCAGGTCAGACCCTGTAGCGCTGTCACTAGAATAATCTGGAGGCATGTGAGGTGGGGAAGTGATAGACCAGCCTGAGGATGGTGTTCTCGCTGCTTCCTCTACTGTCTTTTTGTCACAACCTTAACAAATGGTCACACCAACCCGTTCCTTAACAATCGTTAAACGTGTGCACTGAAGGCGGATGCTTCCGGAAGTGGCCTTCCTCCAGGCCCTCTTCCTCCCCTCCCCCGGCCCATCCCACAGCCCAGAGGCAGGACCCCGGGGCCACAGCCAGGACTGGTCTCATGCGCTCCCCGAGGGTGTAATCAGATCCCGTCCTTAGTCATCAGCTGTGCTTCCCCTGTGCCCAGTGTTGCCCCGGGTGCTGAGGTCTGTGCCTGCCTCCCAGACGGAGCCTGGCCTAGTGACAAAGTGAACTAGTAGTTAGGAGGGGGGTTCAGCTGTTAGAGCGGATGGCTCACGTGCCCCTGAGGGCCACGGGAGTCAGAGACATGGCGAGGGTGCAGACTCAGGTTAGAGGGTTCCTGCCCAGCCCAGAGGCAGCCAGCCCCGTGCTGAGAGATTCCTGAGCCAACGCTCGTTTTGCCAGAACTGCTGGGAGAAAACAGATACTATGGAGTCAATTTAGGAGAGAGTGTGGGTAGCTACCTCACCCAGAGCTGGGACGCACACACACATACGCACACACACTGGGCCTCCCTACACACACACACACACACACACACACACACACACACGCACGCACGCCTGCCTCTAATACCTGTGTGTCTGATTGCCCTGACCTTTAAACGTCTGCAGGTAAGTAGCCGTGAGCAGGGTGTGGGCGCAGGAGCGTGCGGTGGGGATTTCACAGCCAGGGCCTCGGCCTGCGGGTCTCACCACTGACTGGTTTCGGCGCATTCACAAAGCCCTCTCCAGAGCCACCAACCAACGAGCTGGCCAACCAGCATTTACTGAGCACCTGCGTGTGTCTGGTGACATAGCCCTGACACGTGTCTTCCACGGCCAAATAGCAAAGATGACGTGACTGTGGGAAGCGAGGAGCTTGGCCCCGGGCCAGGAAGCCCCGCGTCGGAATCCCAACTCCACCGTTCACCGGTGAGCTGTGGGAAGCACAGGACAAAGCTCCACTTCTGCATCGAGCAAACCAGCATCATAGCGCAACCTTCCTTTTAGGTTGAGACGTGAGGACGAGGCACAAGTCCCGGCGCGCGGTATGCCCGCCACAAAAGTCAGCCCCTTTTGTACCTGTTAGCATGGCTGGGTGTCAGATCGGGTTCCTGAGAGCGACGAGGTGGGATGTGCATACGGGAGATCTGTTGGGGGATGCTCTTGGGGGTGCTCCTGTAAGAGGTGAGAGAGGCAGGAGTTGGGGGAAGTAAAGATGGTTCTATAGTGAGCCCTGGAGCTGGGCTTGTCCCTCTGAGTTGTCCCAGTCAGGGACAAGGGAGGTGGCCTTCTTATCCCCGCTCAGCCAATCACTGACCGTGGCATAGGGCCTGGCCCTGGCGAGGTGGTTCTTGTGCTCATAGGAGCGCAAATCCTATTGTGAACTGTGCATGCGAGGGATCTAGGTGGCGGCTGCTTACAAGTATCTACGGTGTGATGATCTGAGGTGGAGCTGAGGCGGTGATGCTAGCACCGGGGAGCGGCTGCCAATGCAGATTCACATGAGCAGAGCGGTGTGACTGCTCAGAGACCATCATACATCAACTGCTTGCAGACTCCTATCAAACCCTACCAGTGAGTGGCCAGTGACAATTAAGCTGCATCTGGTGGCAGGCTTTATAGTGGCGAGTGTGTTATTATTTCATTATCCATTATAATATAATAATAATGGAAATAAAGTGCACACTAAACGTAATGTGCTTGAATCGTCCTAAAATCGTCCCCTGACCCCTCCCTGGCCTGTGGAAGAATTGTCTTTCACGAAACTGGTCCCTAATGCCCAAAAGGTTACGCACTGCTGGTCTAAATGCTTTCAGCCAGGGCCTGGCTAAGCGGAGCGAAGAAGGGAGGGAAGTCGTCTAGCAAGAGCAGAGGGACCCTGGGGACCCAGCTCGTGTCCCGTGAAGGGTGCCCTCAGGCTGCATGGAAGCAGGACCATGCTCAGCCTGGTCACGGGTTTGTATCCCCCTCCAAAAAAATCCCCAAATTTGTATGTGGAATCCCTAACCCCCAGGGGTACCTGAGAATGTGACCTGAGGTAGAGAGAGGGTCATTGTAGTGGGAATCCAGCTAGAATGAGGTCATTGGGAAGTGTCCTCCTACAGTAGAACTGGTGTCCTATGAAAAGGGAGAAATTTGGAGGCGGACACACATGGAGGCACAGGGAGAAGACTGCCATCCACGCGCCAAAAAGAGAGGCCAGGAGCAGAGCCGCCTCAGCCTCAGGAGGAGACGACACTGCGGGCCCCTGGATCTTGGACTCTCAGCCTCCAGGACTGGGAGCCCATCCACGCCTGTCGTTGAGCCCATTTCCCGTTTGCCCCGAGAATCCTCGCCGGCGGTGCTCACAGCTATGTTTACCCCAAGATCTCTGGTGGCTTTCACCTCCTGGAAGATGTGGCATCCCTGCCTGCAAAAAACATTATGAAGTACGGATCATCACACACATTTCTGTTACATTAGGATTAGAGATAAGGTCTGTTTAGGAATACAGTGGTACCTCAGTTCACGAACTTAATTCGTGAACTGACTCTGGTCGCGAACCGAATTGGTCGTGAACCGAGGCACAGTTTCCCATAGGGTTCAATGTAAATCCGGTTAATCCGTTCTGACCTTTTTTTTCGGTTTTTGAAGCACAAAAAATATGAAACAAATTACAATACACACTAGTACAGTCTAGTAATGTAGAAAGAGCACAACAAAAATCAAAAAAAGTCACTGAAAGTACTCGCGGTGTACTTTTTTCTGTGTCTCTTTCTCTCCACGATCTTCCTACAGGAAGTCACAACCATGTGACAGCCAGGAAATAGCATTAAAAGGGCCGTGGCTCCTGTTCGTGAACCGAAGTGGAGTTCGTGAACCGGAGCATATTTTGATGAACTTTTCTGTTCGTGAACCGAGTTGTTTGTGAACAGAAGCGTTTGTGAACCGAGGTACCACTGTAACTCCAAGGACAGTGTGTATATGTTGTTTTCCCACTGAACACCAGGCAGGTTTGCTTCGGCCTCAAGGAGCAGGTTTATGTAACATTAAATGAACGCGGCCACGAGCTGTACTTCTTTTTCTAAACAGGAACTGGGTGAAGCCCCCCAGTCTGTGGCGCTTTGTTACAGGAGGCCTGGAGAACAAATACAAGGGGGAGGCAATTCCCCAAACCCTGGGGTTCCCGGATTCTGTGTGCTGTTCCCCCAGAGTCAGTGGGAGGGACTGTGGGACTCAAGGGTGGGGACGTTTGAAATGGGAAGGGGACACGGGGTGGCCAGATCTCGGGGAGGCAGTGTGCACCACGCCTCACCGTAACGTGGCAGGGTTTCGGCACCTTGCCATCTCCGGGAGACCAGCGTCTCAGCTGCGTCGGGAGCTGCAGAGCTTTGCAAAGGCCACTGGCTGCTAATTGCTGCTCTGTGAGCTGTGCTGGGCGCCTGGGCACGTCCTGGTTGCCGGGGTGTCACTTTCCTAGGGTCTGACAAGTCCCCTCTTAAATACTCAACCTCCTGTCTGTCGAGATTAATTGGTCGGTAGCTGGGAGCCGGACAAGCCTATTTTTTTACTGCATGAGCCAGCAAGACTTACACCAAATTAGCATTGGGAAATATTATTAAAACAGCAACCAGATCCGCGGAAGAATGTGTGTGTGCATTTGACTCCCCTCGAAGCCGGCTCCTCGATTTCTGTCTCCAGGTGAACAAGGTTCTCTCTCCCGTAACCACGCTCTGCAGGTGCTGACAGAGCTGGGGGCACTGTCCCACGGCTCAGTCTGCTCTTTGGGGGAGATGTGCACACAGAGACCGGAGTTGGGGGGGAGTCTCATCCCTTTAGCAGCCGAGCTGGCGTTTGAAGGGCAGTGTTGAGACTTGAGTGACAGCTGAGGACTTCTGCTGGGAGCAGAGGCTGGAAGTCCCGGTCCCTAAAGGGGGCAGGGGCTGGCTTCTCTCTCCGGCCAGGACGCCTGCCCGTGGGCAGTCTCGGCTAGTGTGTGTCCACTCCTTCGCGGGGACCTGGGCTCCTCACTCTTTCGGCTCCATCCTCATCTCAGGCTTGAGGGGGGCTCCTGCTATCACAGCCCAGAAGTGAGAGGGCTGGGGGGTGGCAAAGGACATGTGCCCACTGTCATCTCAAGGGCGTGCCTTCTCAGCTACAACCCAGACGGGGCTCTGCCCAGGTTAGCTGACCGCATGGAGGCGGAGTTCAAGACGAGAGGATGGCGGGACCTGCCCTCAGGAGGCAGCCCCGCATGAAGTGCAAGGAAGGAGAAGCTTCCCCGTGCCCGTGACTGGTGAAGACACCTGTGTCCCATGCCCTGGACCCTCATGGGATGGGCTCAGCACCTGTGTTAAACTACGAAGCCTGGCCAAGTAAACTGTGGTGCCCGCAGACTGCAGAATACGATGCAGCTGTTGACAAGGAGGGATAAGGCCACATGAGCACACGGGGTGGCATTCAGATGGACCCCCAAGGTCCCCTTCCTTTATCGTTTGTCCCCCCAGTTGTCCTGATATTCTCAAGGTGGATCAGAGACACTTTGGTGTGGGATGGGGCCGTTTCAGTCAACCTTAACTTTAACTGATTTTTAAACGGAACCTTTTTGATTTCTGCTTATAAAGTTTATTGTCATCAACAGGGCAGATGGGTCACGGTGGCTTCCGTTTGTATTTTTTGTATCGTGTTAAATGAATCCATTACATATTTTTATAAAAAGACTGATTATCCAAAAATTTCTCAAGGGAAAACCTCGTGTTAGAGAACAGAGTAAAAGCAAGGTCAATGCCTACTCATGCCCAAAATATTTCCTTATAGAAAATTTGGCACCTACAGAAAAGTAGGAGGAAACAAACTACCCACAGTGCCACAGCCCCAGAGACAAGCACTGCAAACACTCGGGTATAGTTTAGCTTAATCTTCTTTATGTGCACACATATATTTGCTTTTTATGTAACTATGCCCACTACCCACTACGATATGCTGTATATATTATGAGAACTCTGCACATTGCAGGCATTCCTTTGCAGCACAGTATGCAATGGCTGCATGGAGCATGTTTCCTTATTTGGATGAACCATCATGCCTCTACCCACCCCCTATTGTTGGACAATTATGCTGAGTCCGATTCTTTCCCATTGTAAACAATACTGCCTTGAATGTTCTCAAATACACCCTGGGGGACAGCATGGGGTGTCACTGAGGATACACTGCTAGAAGAGGGGTGTTGTTAAATGCACGCACATTTCCAAGGCATTGACTCACATGGCTGGCTCATCGGTTCTCCAGCCCGGCAGCGCACTTCCCACCGACGGCAAGGGAGAGGGCCGGCTGCCTGCCGGCCAGCTGAGCTGGGAGGGTGGAACCATCGTGCTTCAGTGGAAGAGGTTACTTCAGTTCAGCCAAGGGTCCAGCAGAGGGGGAGGAGGTAGAGACCTGCTGCAGGTCCTGCAGGTCTGCTCCGTCACCTACAGCAGTAGGCGGGTCGCCAGTGGGACCCCAAAGATGTAGCTGGGACCAGCCTTGCTCTCTAGGAGCTCATGCAGGGTGAGGAGACTGACAGGTGTGGGGCAGGGCTGAAGCACATCTGCTGTGTGGTTGGGGTGAGTGCAGAGGAACCATGACGCTCAGCCATGAGGGGTCTGTCCCCACGCTCCCAACTCAGTCTCTCCCAGCCCCCAAACCAGGATGACAGTAATACCAGCCATGTCCCTCTGTGAGGTTGAGATGACATGTGTGGAAGGGACACACAAGTAGTAGTTGCAGTTTAGCCACCCCCTGCCCTCTGAAATGTTTACTGAGCACCTACTACGTGCCTGACACTGTCCTGCATGAAAACACAGCCTCTGTCTTCAGCTGTAGGGGCGAGGAAGGGACACACGTGGACCCTGAGACGCAATGCCATGAATGTCATCGTTGGCAGGACAGAAGGGCCAGGGGAATACAGAGGAAGGTGTTTGTCTGGGGGAGTCAGAGTTTCGACAACCCTCACAGAATTTTGGAAAGGTGATCTCAGCATTATTCTGTAGATGTCTTTAGGGGGAAAGAACGCAAGACTGAGTAATTTTACTGGTCTGGTGGCCGATATCTTTGCCAGACCCTATCAAAAATGGCAGTGACATAAACCAGTCCACAGAGGGACACATGCTGTCTGCGTCCACTTAGGACTTCTGCTCTCCTTTTTTGTAAGACCCCATTATCTTTCTTTCATAGCACACAGCCCGATTTGTGAATCTAATTTGATCTGTGGGCCTTTTGCTAAATTCCTCCCCTATGCCGCACCATGAGGTCACGGAGGGGCAGGGTGGGGGCGATTTGGGTCACCAGAGTGTCGTTCACCCAGCAGAGTCGGGCGCAGATCCAAGCTTCCTAGCTAATAGTTAAATAACTGACCGACGCTCTGAATGAGCAGACCGTGAGTCATTTGAAAGTCCTCATCGCTACCACTAGTTTCTGGAGTTCAGGCTTAAATACAAAGGTTATGGATGAAAACTGCTGAACTTTCTAAAACATTGATCAAGTGAGCCAGAACATCCAAATCAGATTTGGGGATCTAAGTGGTACAGGGACGTGTAGCTGTCAGAGACAATCAGGGATGAGCAGCCCACGCCGGGAGGATGTTGAGTGACAGCTCAGTGAGACAGGGCTGACCCGGGGTGGCTGCCTGTAAGCCTGAGACCCTCTCTGGGAAAAGCAAGGTGTGTTATTGAGTCGTCTCAATGGGTAGGAAAGGCCCAAACTGCCAGCAACAAGATGTGAAGAGCGGGGTGGACCATCCTCCGCTGGGTGCAGGGGCAGTTCTGGACGTCTGCACAGGGCACAGGCTGCACCGGGCCATCAAGGAGCCACGAGAGAACGCTCTGCACAATAGAAAGCTGCTTCGCGCAGCCATTAGCTCCGTGATGGTCCTCGTTTATGCTTGCATTTACTTAATAATTCAGCCTTTTCTGTCATGAATTTTTGAGAGAGACATTCAATTAGGAGTTATGGCTGCAGTTTAGAGAAATATATGGCGTCACTTCTGAGCTGGGTGCCAACTTTCTTTTATGGGTGCACCCGGGTGCACTCCGGGACATTTGGAAGAAGCAAATTGGAGCACTGCCCCTCCCTCCCTCCTGCAAAGTCTGGGAGTAGAGCCAGGTAGAAGGACCTTCCCGTGTCCCCTCAGCCCTGGGTGTGGCTTCTAGCAGCGGCAAGCACAAAGCACTGCTCTGGGGACATGTCCCTGCCGTGCCCTGGACAGACCTGCCCCCAAATCCCAGCATCTTCAGGGCTTCCTCAGCGCACGCCCCGGCCCTCCGCCTTCGATGAGGCCTTTCTGCCAGATACTGCATTCCAGCGATCACGTCTGATGCTCGCCGTCTTCACCGGACCCAGAGACGCCGCCTCCACAAACACCCACACTCCACGCACCCCGAGTTTCCGCCTGGCCTGCAATGGGGAGCTACTCTAGCAAGCAGACTTGTGAGGGGCCCCCGCTCTCCCCGGAAGGCTGAGCTCCGGGTTGAAGGGCAGGTAGGAACTGAGGTGCTTGGCAAGCGTCTCCAGTCAAGGCTGGGGAACACCATCCACTGTCAGTCTCTGCATCAGTTTGAGGTGGAAACCTGAGGGGAGAACATCTGATTGGCTGAGTCTGGGAGGCGGAGACCCAGGCACTTTGATGGACAGTCCCTCGAGACCAAGTCCAATAGTAAAGGCGGTCCACCCCCTCCCCCCCAAACAAAACAGGGTGCCGTTGTTCAAAGAGGGGGTGCACATTCTAGGCAGGCAGGCAAAGATCAACACAAGTTTTCTGAAAGGGGGAGGGGCTGGACCCCAGGCCACCAAGGAATGGCTGAAAACAAGAAGCCCTGGTGTTGGTGGACGGCTGAATTGTTGAAGGGCTGTTGCTCACATTCTTCTTTCTCCTTCCTTGCAGTGGAGTCAGGTAGGCGGGCTTACTCGTCTTGATGAGACAAGAGACAGGAAGAGTGAGTAGCTTGCCCAAAGTCACGTTGCCAGAGGGCACACTGGTGCAACCCCCGGTTTGCTTGACTCTCACACAGAACACTTCCCTCCCTGGCTCTTGCTGACACTTTGGGGACAGAGTTAAGAGCAATGGATAGAGTGGGGAGAAAAGCCAGGCTGGGCTTAGCTGAATGTCAGGGAGAACTTCTGGTTCTGTAAACAGACAGCACTACCTCTCAGTGTTCTTGGGAAATATTGATCTTCCTGGAATGGATAATTGCTACTTTTGTTTTGCAGCCCGTCCCTCCCTTCTTTTGGAAATCCTGGGTAGGTGCGGCTTTCTAGATAACCTCAGGGATCTCCTAGGTTGGGTGGGCATTGGAGTTTCTGTTCTTCATGGGGTGTACAGTAGCTAATGTTTTTAAGCATTTGTTTGCCCGGCACTAACCTGAAGGTTTTTCATTGGTTACTTCATTTAATGCTCACAGTACAAGATAGAAACAATTGCTATTCTACTTATTTTTATTTTTGTAAAGATTTATTTTATTGTTTTTTTGATAGAGACAGAGACAGAGAGAGACAGAGAGAAGGGGGAGGGCCCAGAGAAGTTTCTGTAGTTGTACATCATCAGTTTTCGACATGGTTTCATTCCACACAGGTAGGCGGGGGGCCACGCAAGATGGGAACTGGGCTGGGGGCCAGCTGCATGGGAGACACGGCCCCTTGAGCCAGGGGCCCAACCCGGGGGTGAGAACCAAACTGGGGGGCCCTCCACAAGGGAAGCACACCCCAATTTAGCATATGGGTCCACATGGGCTGGGGCCAGGATCTGATCCTCGGTCCCCGGGGCTGCAAAGCGAGCGCTTAACCCACTGAACCACCCCGGCTTCCCCTGTTCTACTTTTATAAAGGAGGAAGTTGAAGCAGAACATGACCAAGGTCACACAGGTAGTACGTGGCAGAGCTAGAACCTGAACGTAGGCTGCCTGCCAGGCACGGTGCCAAGCCTCCGTCACATCAGCTCCCTAAATTCTCACCACAGAAAGGACAATGTGACAGCCCCTTTGACAGGTGAGGAAACTGAGGCTCAGGATGGTTGATTTATTACCTCAGGAGTGCAGCTGGGACTTGAGTCTGAGCCCCGATGACAGAGCCTGCCCCCGTCTTCCTGTGGAGGTCTTCCTCTCCTCTCCTGGCCCACTGAGTTCCTCCCGCTACGGTCCCTACTCCAGTTCTCCCCTAACAATCCTCCCTGACGCTGTCATGTGCCCGAAACCACCTCCACTTCTCTCTCCCACATCGCTTTTGCCACTTGGGTGCCCCAGGTGAGACGCTAGGACAGGACAGCTCAGACCCCACCCCCCTGACTTGGTTTAATCACGTCCCACCTCTCACTGGTGGCTGTTCCCTCCCCTTGTCCACTCTGTCACTTCATAGAGTTTTGGATTCTTGACTCCTCCATCCACTTGCTCTTTCAATCATTTAGTCGAGCCAGTTTTTGAGCAGCTTTCATGGACGGGACCTTGTGCAATGTCTTGGGGATCCACCAGCAAATGAGCCAGAAAGGCCCCTGACTTCTAAAGTTCAAGCTCGGGCAACAGACTGTGGACAAGAATACTAATACCTAAGTAAGCACGGCTATGACCAGTGCCTGGAGGGACAGGCCAGTGTGGTGACAAGGAGGAGCTGGGGAGGGGCCCCTCCAGGTGGGCTGATCGGGCTGCCCCTTCCTGTGCTGACGTAGGGGCCATGCGGAGGTGGCCCCAGGCAGGGCTGCAGTTTCCTAGGTGCTTCTGTCCAGAAGTCACTTTCCCCACTAGGTCAGCCAGGAATCCTTGGAAGAAGTGAGGTGGCAGCCAGACTTCATAAAAGCTAATGGAAGACGAAAGGCTATTCATTTAACTCCATCTGTTCCTGCCCGGGGGGGCGGGGGAGGGAGTGCTGGCTCATCCTACCCTTCCCCTGGGACCCTTCTCTCCTCTGCAGGAGTCACCGTAAGTCCCTTCCTGCAAGGTCACTTGTGATTCCTTGGTCACCTAAGTTAGCCTTGGGCCCCCTCCCCCGGGATTCGTTTTGTTTCTGGGCCCTGCTCCCTGACTGTCCCCACTGACCTTGCACTTGGATGTGCTCGTGAGCACAGTCATCCATCCCCTGGGACTCCTGGCATGTGGGGGAGTTGGGGGGGTCTTGTCTGGGGCGGCTGCTTCTCTCTTCTTGGGGAGCCTATGACACAATAAGAAGCAGACACCGTGGTCTCTGTCCCCAGCTCCTGACACAGGGCTCCCCAAACCCTTGTAAAGAGGGGTGACAGGGGGTCTTTAGTTCTAGCATGTTGTCTGGGACCCCAGTGCCCGACACAGAGCTTCTAGAATGCTGACACCCCCCTGCGCGACAGCAGTTCTCTTGTTACAATGAGGCGATGCTGGGTGGGGTCCTGGATGGGGGCTGGTCCTCAGAAAGACGACACCATGGTTAGAACTCAGAACGTCCAGCCCTGCGCCCCCAATTCTCCAGAGAGGGGGATGGGGAGGAGGACTGGACGTGGAGCCCGTATTCAATCACGCGTACGTGATCAAACCTCCATGGGAACCCCAATAGTGTGGGGTTCACAGAGCTCTGGGCTGCTGAGCCATGTGCATGCTGCACCCCAACTCCACGGGACCGGAAGCTCCTGCCCTGGGGACCCTCCCAGACCCCGCACCCTGCTATCTCTTCACCTGGCTGCTCGCTCCTAAGCTGCATAATACCCTTCATTGTGTAATAAACGGCGAACGAGTCCAAAGGGGAGGAGGCTGTGGGAGCCCCCAGTGTGTAGCCGAGTCGGACGGAAGGGGTGGGTCCCCTGTTGACCTATTACTACTTGTGACTGGCTCTGTGGGGTGAGGGGTCAGTCTTGTGGGGCTGAGCCTTTAAGCTGCGGGGCCTGCGTGAGCTCTACTTAGTGGGGGAATGAGGTTGAATCGCAGAGGACTCGGCCGGCACCACAGCGAATTGCTTCATGAGGAGCCCCTCAGCCCCCCATGTGGTGCCCAGAGGGCCAGCGGCGAAATGTTCTGCGTGAGGAGTAAAGGAGAGACCGACAGGAGGGGGAGCTTTTCCAGGATCGTCCTCCCCCTCCACAGGGTGTCCCTCCCTCGCTCTGGGCGTCGGGTCAATGGCTGCTGGGGCCCCCACGCTGCCCATTAAGCTGCACTCGGGGGTTGGAGCCATGAACCAAGTCCGTTCACCTGAGAAAATCCAAACGGCGTCCAAAGCCAGTCAGAGACTCTTCTCCTTCCAGGTGTACGAACGGAGCCTCAGTAACCTGATCTCTGACGTCCGCACGAGGCCCTAACACCCCCTGAGCCCGGCGGAGCTTCTCGTGAGCTTACAGAGTGTCTGAAGCGTTTGAAGCAGAGCCTCAGAATCATCTCTGGGACCAACCACAATGACTGTCGCCCCTGGGTCCTCAGGCTGGTCTGTGCCCTCTGCTGCCGAGGGCGTGGCTCCCGTCTGGTGTTCAATGCTTCCTGGCAGGGCCTTGGGGACTGGAGGGGTGGGGTACAGCTTCGCCATGGCGCCAACCCCAAGATGGTCAGGCCTGTGACACTCATGTGCCCGCTCAGGACAGCGTTGGGGGAGGAGGTCCCGAGAGGCCCCCCTCCCCATTCATTGCTGGACCTCCCTCCAATCCAGTGGCCCTCAGTCTCGGCTCCGTGTCAGAATCTTCCCGGAGCAGAGGAGCCGTTTTGCTCAGAGAGGTGACTTGAGTGCCCCACCCAACCCAGAAAGGGACACAGCTCCCCCGGAGCCGGCCCAGGCCCAGGCGGGCGTGGGAGCTGATTCTGTGAAGCGCGGGGCTGCCCGGGCTCAATCTGGGCTGCCTGCGGTACTTCCCGGCCCAACTCCAGTTCCATCCCCCGTCTCCCGGGCCACGCGCGTGGGGTTTGGCCAGAGCTCCCCTCGCTGCTGCGGCTCTTCACCCGGGACGTCTGGGTGAGCTCAGGGGCCCTCCTCTGTCCTGCCCACCTGTATCTGCAGGGCCCACACAGGGCCTGGCACAGAGCGGCACGCACGGCAAGTGTGCGGATGAGGAAACGAGGGGATGGATGCACGAGCAAAGCAGTCCACGCTCAAGAATAGGAATTCCCGGGTGTGGGAAGACCGCCCCGAGCCTCTCCCCCGGAGGCCCCCACCGTGCCAGGCTCTGCGGGCACATGGCCATGCCTGTTTAGGAAGGCACGGGGCAGTGGGCTGCGAGTCCAGTCCTCACTCCACCACCTTCTCACCGTGCGACCTGGCACGTGGTTTAGCCGGTCCGACCTCAGTTTACATACATGTAAAACGGGATCCTAACAGTCTCCACGTTACAGAAAGCACTTTGCACAGTGCCTGAGGCATGGCGGACACGCCAGTGTTGGCTACTGTCCGCATGGTTGGAGCGGGTTTCTGCGTGCGTCTGTCTGTCCATACCGATTTCCAGCGTCATTCCACAGGCACAAAGCGCGGGCGTGAGCGAGCGCCGTGTGCATCCTGCAAACACTCCTGGCCGGCTCTGACCTCCTCTCCAGCTCCGACTCCTGGCCCAGCCTATTTTCAACTCTTCACGACTGACAGTCCGTGTGTTGAGTGTTACATTAGCACTTTCTCTTCGGTTACCAGAGTTACAGCTTATCAACAGCTCTCTTAAATCCTCCACACCTGTTTTCTATCACTTGTCTCCCAGATCCATCTACTTGGCAAAGCTCTTGGCTCTTCCCGTCTCTAGATCTTTCTTCCAGAGTCACCTGATGTGTCTGTCTCCTCTGTGGGTTTTTTTTTTTGTTCTTCCCGGCTTTTTCTCCTTCTTTGGCAGGAATAGCAAGTGGTTTTTTTGTTTGTATTTTTTACCTCCCACGCCTGCTCAGATAACCTGGGGAGCTGTACTGAGGATCCTAAGGCCAAATCTGGGGTCGTTGGTGTCAGCTGTACTGAGCATCCTGGTCGTGAGCAATGTCTGCCACTGACACAGGAGGGGAAGGTAGGATGGTGCGTGGCAACCGTTTGCCATTCTTACTGGGCAAAGGAGACCCCGTGACTCATCATTTTACAGCTTGCTATAAATCTTTGAAGAAAATCAAATGTAGGCTAAAACACACAGTTAAATCATCAAACACAGTATGCCACCATTTGGACAGGTGCTAAAAAATGATCTCTTCTCCCTCCCTCTGAGCCAGAGGGAGCATCTCTATGCTGTCTTTGGGGTGCCAGGAGGCCGTGGTAGAAAATATGCTTCCTTCTCTCTACAAAGCATGGGCTACGGTAGAAAGAGGGTTCCAGCCCTAATGTTAACTTTGCTAAGAGGACTCAGGGGACCGTGTGGTGGCAAGCAGAGCTGGCTTTCTGAGAGACGGAAGTGCGGCCCCTGTGTGTGGGACTCGCTGGCCCAGGGCCCACCTCCTGAAGCCTGGGCACGGTGACCTTGCCTGTGCCTACTGCAGGGAGGGGGAGGGGCCCAGGCGAGGGTGAGCGGGCGAGGGCTCAGAAGCGTCCACGCCACAGGGCTCACGCGTGTGTCACATCCACGGAGGATCTTGCTCATGTCAGGCCGTGTGCTGAACCCAAAGGAGGCAGTTCTTTTTTGTCTGTTTGTTTTTTGTTAAGGATTTGTTTTATTGTTTTTGACAGAGACAGAGAGACAGAGAGAAGAGGGAGGGCCCAGAGCCATCTCCATAGTTGCACTTCATCAGTTCTTGACATGGTTTCATTCCACACAGGTGCTCAGGGGCTGAACAGGGCAGGAACTGGTGTGGGGGCCTCCCACATGGGAAGCTCACCTCTGCAAGCTGGGGGCCAAATCGGGGGCCTCCTATGTGGAAACTCACCCCGGCAGAAACCGAACCCCCCCCCATGCCCCCGACACATAGGAAGCACACCACAGTTCAGCGTATGGGTCTGCATGAGCCAGGACCAGCACCGGGACTCAATCCTTGGATCTTGGGGCTGCAAAGCGAATGCTCAACCTGCTGAGCCATCCCAGCTTCCCCAGGATGTGGTTCTTAACCTAGATGGTGCCCAGCGGGTCTCCATGGCTCCTAGTGCCCTTCTTTGCACACTGGGCACCAGGAGTCTCTCACACAGGGGTGGGAGGCACGCCGGCCATGAGCCCGGGCTTCGGGGTCAGGCCGTCATGAGCACGACACAAGTTATCCGGCATCTCTGAGCCTGGATTTCTCATCTACAGGGTGGGTTCACGCCCAGGTCAGGGCCCCTTCTGCAGCCGCAGCCAGGCCCGGAAGCTTCCGTCAGTCTTAGTTCACACTGCAGTGATGGGCCAGACAGGACACGTGACACCTACATGGAGCACTTTTCCTGTGCTGACCCAGAACTTGGGTCTCCCCATGGGTATTAGTAAATGCTTCGGGGACAAGCAAGCCTCCCGAGTGGGTGAGAAATGGGCGAGATCTGGTAGGTGGAGAGAGGAGAGGGGAGGGGTCTCTGACAGGAGAAGCAGAAATACCCCCGCCCCCCGCCCACATAGTCCTCTGCCTGTTCTGTATTAAAACACTTTTCCCCTTAGGCCAAGTCTTCATCTATTTTCCCATTTTTAGACTATTTACTTATTTCTATACTTGCATGCAATTTTTATATTCAGAGCATAATTGTTATGGGCATAGAAAATATATGTGCATATCCATTTATGTGTTATGTGTGTGTGTGTTGTGAAAAATGGGGAAGGGAACAGAGAGAGAGGGAGGAAGAAAGAATAAGAATGAGGATTTCTATTTATCTCAGGCTGGCTGAGAAATGGGGTCAAAGCTAATTAACTAGAAAGTCTAATTCCCTGAGATATGACACAAATAGCCCTCACAAACGACCAGCTTTCAAAGAGTTCAAGTCCAATAAAGTCCTTGTAAATGAACATTAGGTGAATAGCCCTCCTGTCTCTCCTTCAGCATTCAGAAAGACCTTCAAGGTCCCCATGCCTCCCAGGGTCAAGGTTACAGGCAGTTCTGGTTATTCGTGTGTTCTGGGCGCTTCTGCCTCATTCATCTGGATATGGGGTGGGGTGGGGGTGGGTGCTGCAGCTCTGTCTGTCACTCATGCAATTAATAGCAGCCTTAGCCAGTGCCTCCGATAACTAACGCAATTATCCGTGTGTCTAAACAGCAGCCACCTTCCTTGCACTGAGGTCAAAACCCGAGGCAGGGCTGCCCTGAGACTGGCGTGGGATTGATTTTAATTAACTTGTTTCTCATATTACAGAGGTGAAGGGAAGACCAATTCTCGGTCGCTCCGGATTAGAAGAATGGGAGGGGCATTGTGAGGATGAGCAGACTCACAAAGGTGAATCCCTGCGAGGTATTTTCACTCTGAAGCCCTCCACCCTCGCTATGATTTATTACCACCGCGGCCCGGGCGCACGCCCGGACACCCCAGCTTGCTCTCTGCCTCTCATCCCAGGACTTCCACGGAGCCCCCAGTTTAATTTGCTCGGGGCTGACGGAGCTGTGTTCCTCCCCTGGCCCCTTCCATCCTGAAATGTTTCATTAAGTGTAGATAGAGTTCTCGATCTAAAGTGAGCTGAGAGCAAGGCGGGCGAGTCTGCGTGTGTGTTAGGCCGCAGCCTGGCTTTTAAAGGATCCTGGTCCCAGAATCACAGCCCGGCCTCCTGGGCAGACACTTGGAAAATGGGTGTTCGTCCATCTGGGGGGGCTGGGTCATGAGACTGAAGCTCATGGCATGGAGTCTTCAATCAGTTCTGCTGGGTGTTAGTCTGTAAGATCTCCTGCAGGGCAGGTGACCTGGGACGAGGGCCCTGCCTCGGTTGTCCCCATCGCTGTCACTACCCACTGCGTCGTAACCTGGGCACGTTTCCCCTCTCTGGCTCTCAGCCTTCCCTTATGCACTGAGAAGAGGCCCTGCGCTTGGGCTTGCTGCTCCGTGAGGCCTCAGGTTCACTCCGCTCAAGACCAGAGGATGCAAGGGGACCGGGAGTGAGGGGACCGGGAGAGAGGGGACCGGGAGTGAGGCGAGGCACTGACCCGAGGAGGGAGGAGAGGGATCGAGGCCTACACAGGAGCCGTCTCCAGGAAGAGGTTTTCCTTCGGGGATGGCTGTAGGGTTAGCAAGGAGGAGTTTGGCTCAGCCTCTTGGAAGCAGGGCTTCCGGTGCTGTCGGGAAGAGGCCGGACTGACCACCTGCTGCATCTGCAATGCCGGCGTGCCCCCTGAAACCCTCCTGCCCCAAGAGCAGCAGCTTTGCTCCAGAATTAGCCCCACCCCAGACACATACACTGTCCCACCTCCCACCACCGTCCCTGACTGTCATCTGTTCAGAGCACAAGCCAGGAAGGAGCCAGACAGGACCCCAGTGGGAGGGACCCCTGCCCCCACCCCTGCCCCATCCTGACGGCCCCTCATCTTCCCGAGGATGCTGCAACCACTGCAGTGGAGAAGTCTCCACCCAGCGGTCAGCCCAGAGGTCAGCTCAGAGGTCAGCTCAGTGCTCAGCCCAGCGGTCAGCCCAGCGGTCAGCCCAGAGGTCAGCCCAGAGGTCAGCCCAGAGGTCAGCCAAGCAGTCAGCCCAGCGGTCAGCCCCAGAGGTCAACCCAGAGGTCAGCCCAGAGGTCAGCCAAGCAGTCAGCCCAGCGGTCAGCCCAGAGGTCAGCCCAGAGGTCAGCCCAGAGGTCAGCCAAGCGGTCAGCCCAGCGGTCAGCCCAGAGGTCAGCTCAGAGGTCAGCCTAGAGGTCAGCCCAGTGCTCAGCCCAGAGGTCAGCTCAGAGGTCAGCTCAGAGGTCAGCCCACTCAGCCCCACCCAGGCACCTGGGGAGAAGAGCAAACGCGGCGGCAGCAGAAGCGAAGAGGATTGGCAGTTGTCAGTGTGACTCTGTCACCACCTTTTCATTTGCCCCCCACGGCGGGGGGCGGGGGACTGGTGAGAACAGTGAGCGGGTCGGACCAGGCCGTTTTCTTGGCGGAGGCACTGTCTGAGCTGCCTTCTGCTCTGCTCGGGTCTGGTCGAGGTCTGGCTCATAGGGTTCAGCACCATCTTGGTAACACCTTCACCCTCAAGTGAAAGCCCTATGGATGCGGATAAAAAAGAAGCTAGCTGCCTGGGGCTTCTGCCGGGGGCGAGCAGCAAGCAGGACCCGCATGCAGGTCGCAGCTGGTGTCCTGCAGCCCCCGGGTCGGCCGCTGTGTTGTCCCCACTGCAGCCAGAAGGACCCAGAGCACTGGGCCCAAGGCCTGAGTGGCAGCCTCTCGTCCGCCCCGTTCCTGCAGGAGCTCCGGCCCGGGCTCTTCCACGCGTCTGATCGGTGGGTCTCAGACATGCTGCTGATTCAAGGAGAGGTTCTGCCTGACGGGTCCTCCTGCTCTTTAAAGCTCCAACATCTGAGAGGACCGGCTCTCTTTGCACGTTCAGACTTCCGTGGATGGATGCTGCTCCCACACGGCGGCCCGGGTGCCCCGAGAGATGCCCCCTGGGTGGAACCTTCGGAAGTCTTTGCACCAGACACTACCGTCCAGTTCCGCAGCCCCACCTGCTCCCCACCACGTGCTCCTGCCGCTCTGTCCATCGCTGGGTGGAGCAGCCGGAGCAGTCAAGCCCAGGCGGGCGGCACCACAGCAAAGCTCCGCGTGCGAGTTCTGCCGGCCAGGGCTTCCTGCTCTGCGGGCGAAGTCTATCACAGCCTCCCTTTGGAGGACTTTGAACTTGAGCTGTAGAGACTGAGAAGTCGGTAGCAGGAGGTGCCATCTGAGCCAAAGAGCCACAGAGGAAAAGGAGTGGGAGGTGAGAGGGGACAGAAGATAAAGGGAGGACAAGAGGTGGTGGCAGTAGAAACAGTGGGAGAGATGAGAGCAGATGAATCCATGTAAGAGGGAAGGAAGCGTCCGTCCTGTGTCAGGGAACACGAGGCCCAGGGGCCCAGTGGCCCCCTCCTCTCCCCTGTTGCTGAGGGTCCTGCAGTGGGGCTGCCCAGCCTTCCCCACTCTGCCCTGCATCCTAACGTTGATCCCGTGTCACCTCTGTGAGGGGCTGGAACGTGTCTCTGGCCCTGGAAGCCAAAAAATACCCAGAGGCGTGCATCTCACAGTCCTAGGCTCCTGCTCGTGAGTGCAGCTCATTAGGCGACCGGGCCCCCTTCCCTGTCCATCTGGATTACGTCTGCCACTCTTCCCCCACCACCTGCCCTCCCAGGCCTCCCTCCCTCTCCTCTCTGTCTTGGTTTCTCTTTCAAACAAAGCCTCAGAGCTGTTCCAAGTGGGAGAGGAGGCAGCGATGCTCATAAACGCTGTGTGACCAAGGTGGAGGCGGATGCCACTTGATGTAGGGAGGCCCGGGCCCAGGAGTTCCGGAGAAGCGTGTCAGGCAGCTGCCCACGCCAACCTGCTGAGCTGGCGGGGCCGGCAGCCTTTGGTGGGAGCAGAAGGAAAACCTCTAATTGTGCTCATGGTGTGGAGGGCATTTAAGGCTCGGGGGTGCTGCAATCGGAGGCCCCCAGACCCCATTCTCAGAGAGTCGGGGTCCAGCAGGGCCGAGGCTGGACACCCGGTGTCAGGAGAGAGGGGCTCAGGGACCACCCCACCTTGCAGACTTAGTGGTGACGAGCAGCAGTTGGGGGAGACATATTGGTGTCATTGCTCCTGGTCTCAAAAACCCAGGCCCCTGTTCCTACATATCAGGGACCCCACGGAAGCCACACTGTCCAGGGAGGTAATCTAGACCACACCAAGGACCCTGTCACCTCCAACCTCCTTGGCTTTTGAACGTGAAGTATTCAGGACGATCTGGCGGCCAGTGACAGAAATCGCTCTCGCGAATCCAGGTTTAAAAAAGAAATGGATCCCAGGGAGCCTGGTGGCTCCTAGGAAGAGCTTGACCCGCAGCTTGGAGGAGACGTAGTTGGGACAGTCCTGGGGGACCAGGCGACAGGAAACGACGGGAGGTCTGATCAAGCATCATTGGGGGCGAGGAGTCAGCAGCCAGCACTTTCTGTCCTTGTCACTCTGTTCCAGGCGGATTCTCAGGAGCGAGAGGGACTAATTGGCCTGGTTGGGGCAACATGCCCGGCATCGCCAGGCTCACCTGGGTTGGCATCCCATGCGGCTGTGTCCGGTGAGGAGCAGGGAACCCGACTTTGTTGGGGGAAGGGGCCAGGTGCTAGGCAGCATTGTCTCTCCACCACCAATCCCGACCTTGTGGACCCATCTGCTGTGTCCTCCCTGTTCCACTGCGACCCACTGCACTTGAGGGTCTTCCCAGCATTCCTCCTGCTGTTTCCATCCCGGTCTCCATTCATTCCCTCGTTCCCTGATCGTTCATAGGAATGCGCTGAGCACCTACGAGGGCTCATGCACGGGGTAGGGTCTCGGGCTTGTGTCCCTTCCGACGAGCATCCTCTGTGGCCCTCTCCGGTCCCAGGCTTGGTGAAACATCCGTGCCTCAGCTTAGCTCAGCCCATCACTCTGACTGGTGTCTGGGTCTGGCCAAGGACAAGAAAGGATTTGGGGAAATGTGACCCTCTGTGTGAGTAAAGGAAGGGACTGTGGCAAGCCTGAGCCATGAGCTCCGGGAAGGGAGCCCACCTGTGTCCCTGAGACGAGGCTGGTGAGTTTGGGTGAAGGGACGGGTGTGTGTGTGGGCTGATGCAGGCCCCTCGGGTGGGGGATGGGAAAATGCTAGTGACAGGGTGTCCCAGGCACCTCCGTGGAGGTAGGTGAACGTGCAGCTGGAAGTGCAGAACGGGGCAGCGTGCTGGAGAGAAATGATGCCCGGTTTGGAGTCTGAAGGCCTAGGTCTGTGACTTACCATCCTGTCCACCAACTGAGTGACCTTGGGTCCCTAGCTGAGTCTGTCCCCTGTGTCTGTCCAGCTAGGAAAGTCCCAGCCTGCAGGTGTGATGCAGTCTTTGCTCTCCAGATGAGGTTGGATTCACATGTCCTCTCTTGGCCAAAGCCCCAGGAAGCAGCGCCAGCCACCTGCCCCTGACGTCACGGGAGGCTGATAACGTTCCCGCGGGGAGAAGCTCATGACGAGCAGCATCACACATGCCCATGAAGCAGGGAGCCCGGCTCGTCGTGTCCTTGCAGCCTATCAGGGGTCGTCCATCCTTTATCCAGTGAAGACACAAAGGCCCGGCGCTGCGGGGGAGATGAGCCCATGGACACAGAGCTGGTGACAAGCAGAGAGCTGTGGGGAGGGAGGCAGGTCGTCCACTGCCTTCTGGGAAGAGTGGACATACTTTCTTCTCGCCTCAGGCTCCACAGCCAGAGGGCAGGGGCTGTGGACAGGGCGGGCCGTGGTCCCTGATCTAGTTGTCACACAGAGGTGGCCGTCACACTGTCTGCATTCATGGTGCTCATTGTGGGGCCACCTCCGTCCCTGGTCCGAGCCTCGGCAGGGACAAGTGGGACGAGGTGTGCTGAGAAGGACGGAGCTGTGAAGCCGCAGGGGGAGGGGGCTTCGGTACCGAGGCCAGGCGGCCCTGCACACCTGTGACGGGTGCAGACAGCCCGAAGTGCGGCAGGGATGAGGCGGGGCGGGGGCCCCAGGGAGGCCCCGCCTCCGCCCCTCCGGGAGCAATCTCCCGGGGCCCAGGATGATTTGTTTGTCTACACATCCAGACGCCGTGACAAGCCAATCACTCGATTGGCTGAGAATGACGGGTTAATTAGGAAATAAAATCGGGCCCTGGGCGCTCAGAGCTGTTTGTGGGAGTTTGCTTTGTTTTATTGAGTGCGTGGCTCATGCCCTCATGATAATAGAGAGCGGGTAGAGAAAACACAGGAAGTCGCGTGGCCTTCAGCCCAAAATGCGGGCCGGAGGCACGAGGATCTCCGTGTCGGAGGATGGACGGCAGCTGTTCCCGGCAAAGCGGGGGCTCTGGCCAGTGCCCGCGACTGGCTGGAGGGGAGAAGGAAAACGCGTGCGGCCCTTGGGCTGGGGGACAGGTGAGGAGGACAGAAGTGAGTCTGGCCCTGGTGGCCTGTCCCACGGGAGCCAGTGCACATGTCCCAAAGAGCCTTGACAAGGCATTTCCCTCTAGTGCTGTGTGTGGTTGAAAAAATAAGAGGATGCAGCCCAGATGTTCTGCAATAGGGAATGGGCAAATGAATGGTGGTAGAAGCAGGGTGTGGAATACTACACAGCAGTGAAAAAGACAGAGGTTCATATTCTGATGTGGAAAGATGGCCAAGACATTTTGAGTCGGGAAAGAAGTGAGTTGTCAAACAATATATAGAATGCAAGTATAACATCATTTAAGAAAATAAAACAAGCACGCCTACATCTATAGACCTATGGCTATTTCTGTGTGTGTGTGTGTGTGTGTACATGTGGGTGCACACAAATGCATCTGAGAAGGTCTAGCAGGATGCAAACCATTTGATAATGGTGTTGACTTCCAAGGGAAGGGTTGGGGATGCAAATGGGGTCCAGGGCTTTCGCTTGACTTCCAGTGTTTGAACGTGTACAGTAGGATTGTTGTGGAGTTGGGGGTCTGTAGGACCCCATGTGGTGAGTTCACCAGGCAGCTGGATGAAGGTACATCTTGAGGCTGGGAGAAAACCCAGACTGGAGACCTGCTCAGTATGTGCCGGTTGCAAAATGCTTTAAAATACTTGCTTCATCAAGTCTGTTGCAGCTGCAAGAAACAGAAACCACTCAAGCTCCTGAGGCCAAAAAAAAAAAATAAAAAAGGAAGATACAAGGGCTGTCTGGGAAAAAATCCAGCCATTGTCCATACAACAAGAACAGGTACATGGCTGGACATTTCCTGACAACCCCTGTGTGTCCTGAAGACACTGGCCTGTGACCCCAGGACAAGAAGCTGGGTCTCCTCTAGATCCAGGTGCTGCAAGGCACCTGCTCTCTCCCTGGTCTCGTGAGGGAGGGAGGGGGGAGGGAGGACAGGGGGTGAGGCTTGCAGAAGATTTTCCCGTGCCCCAAAAGCAAAAGCTTGGCTTAGAGGGGGGGTCTTTGCGTCCTGTCCAGCTCCAGTTATGAACCAGGTCTCTAAACGATATAGCTCCCCCAATCGCAGGGGAGACCCCCGGAATCCCCCTGGAGGAGGCCAGGCTGCTGTCTCATCCTTGTCAGCCCTGGTCACAGCCTCACTTGTGGCTGCGCACGGGGGTGCCACACAGAGCCGCCCCCTTGCCCCACCTCCTCGTGGCTAGCTTAGCTTCCACTTGGTTGCACCGGCTTTGCTGGCAACTTGGTGGAGACTAACGAGGTGGGGGGGTGGCATCAAGGGAAAGGGCGAGAAAGCTGCCGGAGACGTCCCTGTGACTTGCCGGTAATGCAGTTCATTAGCGGGACGAGTCTCTCCTGCTTCATTACTGACAGCTTGTGTCCTCGTTGTGATTTATCGCCACCACATCCACCTGAGTCAGGCGTGCACATTAGCCCGAATTAAAGCTCAGTGACTCAGGAGAGCTGAGTCGTGACAGCAGGTGGGATTGGGGGAGCAGCAAACAGCTGTGGGTGGGTGGAGACAGGACCCCGGCAGACCCCCTGGGAGTCACAGATGAAGGTCCCAAGGGCTGACTGTCCTCTCTCCATCTCGGGGGGCTGGTGGGCGGGGGCAGTCAGGATGTTACTGTTTCCTTTCTGACCACGGAATCAAGTCCGTAAGGAGAGCTTTGCGGGGTGAGGCGCGTGGCTCTGTCCGTCTCAGGAGGGTGATAAATCTTAACCGAGACCGTCTCTGCAGACACCTGGGAACACGAGCAAAATGCTCTCCCATCTCAGGTTATGCGTTCTGTTATCCTCTTCCCGAAACACTGCAACGGCGTCTGAGTGCGGCTGGCCAGAGGTGAAACGGGGTAGCCCACGGATGTCCCTAGGGGCACTCCAGAACCCCACGGCAGCCCCTCCACAGCCCCCCCACAGACCCCCCTCGGCTGCTTACAGTTCCCAGATTTACCACTTAGCTGCAAATTTGGGCCACTTGACCCCACGCTTTCTGTTGCTCCCTGAGAAGCCCAGTTCCAAAGACCGTTCAGAACTCTTCAAAGAGCACAGGGAGTGAGGTATTCAGGTCTGTCCAGGCAGACACTCGGAGGAGATTTAAGTCATAACTCTTTTTAAAGTAACGTTTCACTTTTCAGTGACGGCTGACATGCAGTATTATGTGAGTTCAGGTGTACGGCTTGATGGTTAGACATTTATATAACTTACAAAGTGATCCCCCCAATTCGTCTAGTACCCACCTGGCACTATACACAGTTATTACAACGTTATTGACTATATTTCCTATGCTGTACTCGGTATCCCCGCGACTATTTTGTGACTACCAATCTGTACTTCTTTTTTTTTTTTTTTAATTTGATTATTTTTGATAGAGAGACAAAGAGAGAGAGACGGGGGAGGGCCCAGAGCAGTCTCCATAGTTGCACATCATCAGTTTTCAACACAGTTTTGTTCCACACAGGTGGGTGGGGGCTGCGCAGGGTGGGAACTGAACCTGGGGCCTCCGCATGGGAGACACCCCGCCTTGGTGCCTAGAGCCAGGGGCCAAATGGGGGGGGTGGAGAATGAGAACAGAACTGGGGGCCTCCCACATGGGAAGCTCACCCCATTTCAGCATATGGGTCCACACATTTTAGCATATGGGTCCGCATGAACCAGGATCAGGATTCGATCCTCGGTCCCCGAGGCTGCAAAGGGAGCACTTAACCCACTGAGCCATCCCGGCTTCCCCCAATTTGTGCTTCTTAATCCCTTCACCTTTTTATCCATCCCCTCAATGCCCCTCCCATATGGTAACCATCAAGATGTTCTCTGTATGTGAGTTTGTTTCTGTTTTGTTTATTCATTTATTTTATTTTTTTGTTAAATTTATTGGGGTGACATTGATACCAATTATTCATTTATTTATTTATTTTTTAATTTCCACATATAAGAGAAATCATGTGGTATTTGTTTTTCTCTGTCTGATTTATTTTAGTTAGCATAATAACCTCTAGGTCTATCCATGCTGTTGCAGATGGCAAGATTTTTATTCTTTTTTATGGCTGAGTAATATTCCATTCTATATCTCTCTCATCTCTATCTCTATCCTTATCTTTACCTTTGTCTCTATCTCATCTATATTATCTATCCCAGCTTCTTTATCCATTCATGTATTGATGGACATTTAGGTTTCTTTCATATCTTGGCTATCATAAATAATACTGCAATGAACAAATGCATACATATGTCTTTTTGAATTAGTGTTCTGGGTTTCTTTGGATATGCCCAGAAGTGGAATTAATTGGTCCCTCTTTGTTTCTTGTTATAGCCTTTGTTTTAAAGTCAATTTTGTCTGATATAAGTATTGCAACCCTAGCTTTTTTTGTTCCATTTTTATGAAATATCTTTTTCCATTTATTTACTTTCAGTCTCTGTGTGTGTCTTTTGACTGAAGTGAATCTCTTGTAGGAAACATGTGAGTATGGAAGGGTCTTGTTTTCTTATCCATTCAGCCACCCTATATCTTTTGATTAGAGCATTTAATACATTTACATTTAAAGCAATTGTTGATAGATATGTAGGTATTACCATTTTATTATTCACATTTTTTTAACTTTTTTTTTTTTATCTTCTTCTTAAAAAAATCCCTTTAACATTTCTTATAATATTGATTTGGTGGTGATGAACTCCTTTAGCTTTTTTTCTTTTATCTTTTTTTTTGGGGGGGGGTGAAGCTCTTTATATATCCTTCAATTCTAAATAATAGCTTTGCTGGGTAGAGTAATCTTGGTTGTAAGTCCTTGTTTTTAATCACTTTGAATATGTCATGCCAGGCCCTTTGGGCTTGCAAAATTTCTGTTGAGAAATCAGCTGACAATCTTAAGGGAGCTCCCTTGTAGGTAACTAACTGCCTTTTTCTTGCTGCTTTTAAAATGCTCTCTTTGTCTCTAACCTTTGGAATTTTAATTGTGATGTGTCTTGGTTTGGGTCTTTTTGGGTTCTTCTTCTTTAGGACTCTCCATGCTTCCTGGGTTTGTGTATCTATTTCCTTTGCCAGGTTAGGGAAGTTTTTCATCATTAATTTCTTCAAATATAGTCTCAATTTCCTGCTCTCTCTTTTCCATCTGGTACTCCTATGATGTGACTATTGTTACACTTGATGTTGTCCTAGAGGCCCCTTAAACGATTCTCAGGGGTTTTTTTTGGTGGTTCTAATTGAGAGTTTTGTGCTATTTTGTCTTCCAAATTGCTGAGTTGATCCTCTGCTTCATCTAATTTACTGTTGATTCCCTCTAATGTACTCTTTATTTCAGTTATTGTATTCATTCCAGACTGGTTCTTTTTCATGTTTTCTATCACCATTTTTATGTTGCCTATCTTCTTGTTGAAGTTCTCCCTGAGCTCACTAAGCATCCTTATAACTAATGTTTGAAACTCTGCATCTGATAGATTGCTTGTCTCTATTTTTCTTTTCTGGAGCTTTGCTCTTTATTTCACTTGGGAGATGTTTCTTCATGCCCCCATTTTGCCTGCCTCCTTGTGTTTGTTTCTATGTATTAGGCAGTGTTGCTATGCCTCCTGGTCTTAGAGTGGGCTTATGTTGTAGGTGTCCTGTGGGACTCAATGGCACAATCTCTCTGGTCACCTGAGCCATGTGCTCCAGGTGTGTCCCTTGTGTGGTTGTGGGTGCCCTCCTGTTGTCACTGAGCCCTAGTTGCTGTTTGTATGTCAATGGGAGAAACTGATCTTCGGCCTGATGGGTTGGGAGGACTTCTGTGACTACAGTGGAGTAGCTGTGGCACAGGGGCTGACCCTACTAAGCAGGATTTGCTTTAATGGGATTCTGGTGCCTGCAGAGTCTGCCCTTTTGGGTCTGTCATGTGTGGAGGTCATTGGGTGGTGCTCTGGTGTGCTCTGAAACTGGCACCAAGTGTATAAGTTCTGGAGCCTCTTGAGAGGTGTTCTGTTGCAGGCCAAGGTCAGTCCCTGCCTGTGCCATGCCTGGGGCCACTCGGTATGAGCCACTAAATGATCTGCTGTTGATTGCCACTTGTGTTGGGCTTAGAGGTGCCTGGGAGAGGCTAAGCTGTGAGCAGAGGCCAGCTGCTGCTAGTGCTGAGTTTGGGGCTGCTTAGCAAGAGGTGTGGGGCTTGCCAAGGGAAGTCTGCAGCATGAGCCAAGACAGGTCATTCGTATGGAAGAGCCACTGGAAGCAGCTAGGCTGGACCCACAGGTTTGGCAGAGTGGGGTCTCAGGTAATCAGCAGGGTGGGACAAATGGTGTTAGCCCGGTTGATGGAGACTCAGATATAGCGCCTGCTTGCGCATGACAGTTGGGTCAGGGGAGAGCTCAACAAAGAAATGATGGCTTCTGCCAGCACTTTTGTCTGAGAGAAAGCTGCGTCTCCAGTCCTCACCCTGAAGCCTGACAGTTCGGTTCCTCCCTGGATGTCTCTGGTATCTTTCGAGCTGCTGCCCCAGTGCTGGAGATCAGAGTGAGTAAATCTGTCAGCAGTAAGTCTGTGCACGGGCCCTTTAAATGAAATGCCTGGGATTTCATCTGTTCTCCATCTCACTCAGTCACAACTGGGCTGGTTTTCGTAGCCAGAAGCTGTGGGCACTTCGCCTCCTGGCACTGGAGCCCCGGGCTGGGGAGCCTGGTGTGAGGCTGAGAACTTTTGCTCCTTGGGGGACCCCCACAGCTGAGGCATCCTTCCTGGTTTTTAATGGCCACACGTAGGTGTGGGACCAGCCTAATCCACATCTCTGCCCCTCCTATCAGTCTCAAGGTGGGTTTTTCTGAACGCGTACATCCTTAGTTATAGGACTTCTGTCCAGCTAGACTTCACGCGATTCTCAGTGACGGGTATTCTGTAGGCTAGTTGTAATTTTGATGTGGTTGTGAGAGGAGGTCAGCACAGCATTTACCTACTTTGTCATCTGCACTGGAGCTCCAAGCAAGTTGTAATCTTCTTGCTGGTTGAGGGTCTTGCCTCCCATGTGTAAAAATTGCAACACCTGTGAAGTGCAATAACACGAGGTATGCTTATGTAAGCTCTGTGAGCCGGTGTATAATGTCTACTGCTGTATGTCCGGGGCCTAGAACAGTGCGTGGAACACAGCAGGCACTTGGTGAATATTTATTGAATAGAGAAGATAACTGTTCCAATCAAAACGCAGCTGTAGAGGCTGGGTGGCCACACTTCTTATTCCTAAAGCAGCCAGCGGTCATTGCCTGGGAGAACTGAGTTTGACCTTGGCATCAAGGGAATCACAGCACCCTCAGAGAGCACACACAACTGTGGGATGAGGAAAGAGGTCTGGAAGAACCGGCCCACCTCTCTGGGCCCTCCCAACCCTGTCAGGGTTCTCTGTTTTATGGATAGTGTTTTGATCAATCTTTCCCACCCACCTTCTGGAACAGGCCTTTGCTTTGGGGTTCCAAAATGCATGCCTCTGATTTGGAAGCTGATTTCCCTGACTGCAGAGCCAGGTCAGGCACGAGGAAGCCTAAATTTCAGACACAGCCAGAACGTTGAGCTTTCATCAGAGAAGATAAAACTTGTATCGATTGAGGCAAGGGGAGGAGGGGCGAGGGGAAGCAGAAAAGAGCCAGAAGCTCCCATTTCTATGTGATTCTAATCAGCTCAGAGGTTCAGCTCTCGGTTTCATTACACCGGGGAAAAGAGAGCGCCGCCGTGTCCCCGCCCCCGCAATCTAACACACCTGCAGGTAATACTGCTCGTGTTCCAAACTTTTTTTTTTTAATTTTAAAAACTATTTTCCTTATTAAACTTTCAGTGGGTGAATCTCCATTGGCCTATCGATTTGAGTATTAGACTGTGCATCAAAGATATGAAAATACAAATTGTTGTTCCAGAGAGAAATGACTGTCTTTATATTGTTTCTGACTCCAGGGCTCTGAAGCGCCCCTGGGGTTCTCAGGTGGTACAGAATCAGAACAAGGGCATCTTCCCGGCAAATGGGGAGCAAGTGGATTCTCTGGGTGGATTCTGAGCGCGCCCTGGGAGCTGCTGCTGAGGGACCCAGGGCTGGGGTTCTTGTCCGGCTGAGGGGCCCAGGGCTGGGGTTCTTGTATGGCTGGGCGCTTTCCTTGCTTCACCCGGAGGGTCTTCATGGAAGCCTGGTGGTTAGAGCAGCAGGAGTGACTCCGGCTTCGGTTCTTGATGCCTGTTGACCTTGTAGCTCTGGGAACACCCGTCCCACCAACCCCACTTCTTCCTCAAGGTTCAGTTCAAGTGCCACCTCTCCCAGGAAGCCTTGCTGGTTCCCTCAATGAAGCCTTCTCCTCCTTACCCCCATGGGTCTCTGACCTCCTTCATGGTTCATTCGAAAGCCCTCATGATGGTATTGGTGACAATGATAGCAATACTGATGATGGTGGCGGGGGTGATGATGGCAGTACAGATACCATTTACCAAGGACACACTATGTGTTGGGGTGTGACAAGTGTCGTCTAATTTAATCCACACTACAGCCTGGAGGTAGGCACTGTGTTGCCCGCAGTTGGATGAGAAACCCTGAGGCCCCCAGATGGTAGAATTTAGGTTGCTTGCTAAACAAATGCAGCTGATGCTGCACTTGGGACTCAGGTGTCCTGATCTCAGTGCCTTCTTTGTAAACATCCTTGGACATCACCTATCATTGGTGCTTGTCTTTCCAAAGAGTCCTGGAGGAAAGACCCAAGGCTTGTCATAGCTCCATTCCCACAGTGCCTAGGGTGATGCTCAGCACCTCACAGGTAGTTGGCAACCGCTCCCTGAATTGATCGTCTGGAGCGGTAACCTCTACCCTGAGGTAGATGTGGAGTTGTTTACATCAGTTACTCCGCTCTCACAGGCTCATCTTCTGCATCAAGACTAATAGCTCATGGAAACAGTATTAATCTTTGGACGAGGCAGCCGCTTAGCTCAGGGGCTACGTGTGCAGGCGAGTTGGCGGCTGCCTTGTGGCCCTTCTACACCCGCATGCCATTTATCATCCATGGAACACAAGCTTCATCACTGTTAGAAGCTCGCCCTTGTTTCCAGTATCAGGGTCTTAAGGAAGAATTAGATGGTTGTCCCTGAGGCCAGTCACCCTAGGCTATGAGCTGGGAATGACAGCTAAACTCCATGGGCCCAGTGTGAAGGGTTAAGCTGCGGCTTAGTGACAGAAGCCCACCCAGCTCACGATGGCTCAGGCCCAGAGGGCGTACTGCCCTGCAGAACCAGAGGCCCAAGGGTGGTCCTCACAGGTCCGGGCCAAGTTGCTTTCTCCTACTCTCTCTTTCCTACTCTCATCTCTTAAATTCTCACATGTATTGGCCTCAGTTTCTCCTACCAACGAAAGACTCCTTGGTTGCCTCATCTAGCTGTAAGCTCCATGTCATCTAAGTCTGAAATGTTTTCTTTCTTTTTTTTTTAGGATTTATTTTATTGTTTGAGAGAGGTAAGAGAGAAGGAGTAGGGCCCAGAGCAGTCTCCACAGTTGCACATCATTAGTTGTGACATAGTTTCATTCCACACAGGTGGATGTGGGGTCACACAGGGTAGGAACCGAACCGGGGGCCTCCCGCATGGGAGGCGAGAACCTTTAGCTGCCTGCCATCCCAGTGGTTACCAGTTGCACTGCAGTTCAGCAGGTGGGTTCGCATGAGCCTGAGTTGGGATTCGATCCCTGGACCTCTCAGTTGCAAGGCAAGCGCTCAATCTGTTGAGCTATCCCGGCATCCCCTGCAATGTTGAGAGAAAGAGTGCCTTTCCATCCAGAATTGGAGGGGAAAAAAACCTATGATGGTCTCTGAGTATTTTTTTCAGGAATGACTGGGGCAGGCAGAGCCGCTCACGTGGGAGATGTTGATGGCGTTCAGGTGAGAGACGGGACAGCGGCTTGTGGCTGGGACTCTGGCTGTAGCATGAAGAGGTAGCAGGTTGCAGAGGCGTTTGCAAGCTGTGGTGGGTGATCGGGTCCGTAGGGGACAGGAAGAGTGTGGGATGCTTGGGGAGTAGGGTGGGTGAGTAGTGATGACAGAACACAGACTGGGAACGCTGACTGCTCCCCAGGGTTAAGGGAGTGCAGTGGAGATGGCTGGTGATGGATGGGAGGAAGTAGAGTGGCATTTCTGACCTATGGACTTAGACGTGCCCCCCAGAGCTCCTGGTGGGGTGGCCCATGGACACCTGCCGATTGGATGGAATAGAAATGGCAGCGTGTTCACCAGCCACAGACCAAAACTATGTGGGAAAGAGAAGCACAGATTCTGCCCTTTGGGAACCCGAGGGGTAGGGTGGGGGAGGGCACGCAATGCCATCTAAGCCGCTCTCAAGTGGCCTTGTGCCGGGACAGTGTTCTGAGTTGTGATGTTGTGACCCCATCCTTCTCTGAGGCTGTCTCCAGAGAAATCCGTGCTTTATATCTGCCCTTGCCTGACGTCCTCAACCTCCCAACACCAATTAACGTACCAAGGGGCCTGGGGAATTTTCACCCAAGATGTTACATCTGCTGGGAGTGTCTGGCAACATCTTTCATTTTATTCGCTTTCTTCCTTTCCCAAACATCGCGAAGGGAGCTGAGGACAATCAGGAAGGGCAGATGGGTGTAAGGAAGGTGGCCTGGTTCTTGAGAGGGGCTGTTAGAAGAAAGCTCCCCAGGTTTTTCGCGCATCCCAAGCATCTTTGGAGTCAGAGGTTATTTGTTTCGCTTGTTACAGCTCTATTTCCAGACTGTAGTGTAGAACCGGGTCCACTGTGGACGCTCCCCAAATTCGTTCACTTACTTGACAAATATTTATGGAGTGCCGACCATGTGCTCGGTGCTTTTCTGAGCACTGGGAATTCATCAGTGAACAAACAAAAATGTGAAAATGGTGAAGGGATTAAGAAGAACAGATAAATCACAGGGATGTCATGTACAGCATGGGGAATATGGCCAATCCTATCGTATTCATAGCAACGTTGTATGGTGGCAGCTGGTTGCTAGACTTATGGTGGCGATCATTTCATGAGTTACAGAAACATGGGATCACTGTGCTGTACACCTGAGGCTACCATAATATTGTGTGTCAATTATAATTATAAATGAATTAGTTCATTAAAAAATGTGTGCCTTCACGCAGCCTACATGCTAGTCACGCCGTTGAGTGGTCATGAACAGTTAAAGCTTTTTTCTTTGCAGATTTCCTTCTTCCTGTTTTTATACCACAGTTAGTCCACATTTTTGTACTTCAGGAAATGGTCACCATGGGAAGCCCAGCAACCACCTGACAGCGTTCCACGCTGTCCCGATGCGACTGACAGTGTTCCTGATGCTGTACGTTGCATCCCCACGACTGACTTGTTTTCTACCTGGAAGTTGGGACTTCTTATTCCCCTTCCCCCCACCCACCCCCTATTTTAAACATGATGCAATTACAGTTGACAGTCAATATTATTTTACATTAATGTCAGCATGGTGGTTAGACATGTGTGACGTTTAGGAAGTGGTCCCCCTCACTAGTCCAGGACCCACCGGGCCCCCTGCGTAGCCACTGCGTTATTATGATCCCAGTTTGGGTCGCTGCTTTATGCCAGGCTGTGCGAGGCTCCTGCCTCCCGGGGCTTATGGGTCAGCGGTGGCCAGGCTGTGCGGCCTGCACGCCGGCTCGGAACCCGCAGGCCGGCTGCCTCCAGCCAGGCAGGTTGCCGGGAGGCTGCTGGGATCGGCACAGCACGGGGACGCATTAGGCAGGTGGGTCACCCGAGCCCTGAACCATCTCCCCCGCCCCATCACCTTTCTCCTGGGTGGCAGGAAGGACCACTCAGGGTGGACACGTGTTCATAAAATTAACCAACCTCGGCGCAGCGAAACCTTTGGACTGCTGGTCACGTGAGACGGTAACATCTCCATGTGGTTCTCAGAAGGCTGTTATTTAAAACCATGAGCCGCCCACTGAAAACACGTCGTGGGACAAACAGGCAGGAGTCAGAAAAGTTCGGAAAGACGCAGGGGCAGGACATAGAAACACAATCTTCTCGTGGCCAGCATGAATCACTCTTCTGTTCAGAGCCCCCTAAATTAGGGTGACCAGATGTCCTGCTTTGGGCAGGACAGTCCTGATTTTTAACAATTTGTCCCGTGTCCTGCGGCGTTTTAAAAGAGTCCCGACTTTTGGAAAGAATGCACGACAAGCTAGGGAACGGCGGGAGATAGACCCAATTTTTCATCAAGAACCCCCTTCCTCCCGGTCAATGGTGTCCCGCTTTACCAATGTTAACATCTGTTCACCTTACCCTACATGAGAAAGCGAGGTTTCCTTCATTAAAAATACAATGGCAATGAAGAGAGAAAATTGGTTCTGGGAGACAAAGCTGCAGCTGTGCGTGATGCTCTGTAAAGTGGGGATGTAATGACCAGCAGTGGCTCTGAGTGATGCCGGGCCCCTTCGGAGACATAGTGTGGGGGTGGGGCGTTAAGGGGAAGCCTGGATCAGGAGGCTTGGCTTTTAACAAACTTACGTACAGTAAAACTGGTCTCCCTTTTGGGGTGTTCAGTTCTATGAGTTTTAACAGACACCACTGAAATCAAGATATAGGACAGTTCTGTCACCCCAGAAATTCCCTATGTGGTGAAGCACTCACCCTACCCCTATCCCTGGGGACCCCTGGTCTGTCCTCTATCCCAGGAGTATTACCTTTTCATCTAGATGCCACGTAAACGGGACCACAGTGTGCAACCTTGGCAACGAGCTCTGTTCACTCCACAGCATGCCTCTGGGCCCGTGCTGTTGCATCGGTCACTTGTTCCTTTTCATGGCTGAGTAGTATTCCATGGTATAGACGGACCAACACATCTTTCTCCATTCACTCACTGAGAAATATTTCCGCCGTTTCCAGTTTGGGTGTTTATAAGTCAAGCTGCTATAAATGTGTATGTACAGGATTTTGTAGGAAAAGAAGTTTTTATTTTGCTAGGCTACATACCTAGGAGTGGGATTGCTGGGTCGTAGGGTAAAAGTGTATGTTGCACTTGCTGAGAAGCTGCAAGGCTGTCTCTCAGCGTGGCTGGACCATTTTGTACATTCCAACTAGCGACGCGTAGAGTTCCAGTTGCTACGTGTCCTTGTGAGGACTAGCATTATCAGGCTTTTTTAAAAAAGCTATTCGAATAGGGATGTTGTAGTAGTGCCTTGTGGTTTTAATTTGTGTTTCCCTAATAACTAGTGATTTTGATCATATTTTCGTGCACTTATTGGCCATCCATATATTTTCTTTGTGAAGTGTCCATTCAACCATTTTGCCCTCTTTTTAATGGAGTTTTCATTTCCTTCTTGTTGTTTTGAGAACCCTGTATGTATTCTGGGTACAAGCACTTATACAGTTTGTAAATATTTTCTCTCAGTCTGTATTTTGTCTTTTCATTTTCTTCGCAATATCTGTTGCAGAACATAAGGTTTCAATTTTTTTTTTAAGGTTTATTTTTATTGTTTTTGACAGAGAGAGAGATACAGAGAGAGAGACAGAGAAGGGGGAGGGCCCAGAGCAGTCTCCATAGTTGCACATCATTGGTTTTTCCACATAGTTTCATTCCACAGGTGGGCGTGGGGCTGCACAGGGCAGGAACTGGGCTGGGGTCTCGCCCCGGTGAGAACCGAACTGGGGGCACTCCCCAGCTCAGCATATGGGTCAGCACGGGCCGGGGCTGGGATTCGATCCTCAGTCCCCGGGGCTGCAAAGTGAGCGCTTAACCCACTGAGCCACCCCTGCTTCCCCAGGTTTCAATTTTAATGATGTCCAATTTCTTTTTCTCTTATGGGTTTCTTTGCCTATTCAAAGACCATGACTTTTTCTCCTTATATTCTTATAAAAGATCTATAGTTTTATATTTTATACTGATATCTGTGTTCCATTTTGAGTTAATACTTGTGTAAGGTGTGAGGTATACACCATGCTTCTTTTTTCCTTCCTTCTCCCCTCCCTACCCCCATTTGCTCTTTCTTTTGGCACAAGGATGTTAAATGACTCCTGCACCATTTGCTGAAAAGATAATTCTTTCTCCATTGAATTGCCTTCACATCGTTGTCAAAAATCAATGGACTATACTTGTGTGGGTCTATCTCTGTCCTCTCGTTTCGGTTCCATCGATCTATGTCTATCCTTTGGTCAACAAATGCCATTCTGATTACTGTAGCTTTATAGGAAGTCTTACATTGTACAGAATAAACTCTCCGACTTTCTTCTTTTTTAAAAATTGTTTTGTATTCTAGCTACTTTGCTTTTCTGTATGCATTTTAGAGTTAATGTGTCTATATCTACAAAAATCCCTACTGGGATTTGGATGGGAATTGCATTAACTCACTAGATCAGTTTGAGAGAGATTTGGTCTTTTGGCTATATTGTCTTCTCATCCATGAGCACAGTGCATCTCTCCAGTCATTTAGATCATGGTTTTGTTCATTATTGTTTTGTAGTTTTCAGCATACATATCCTGCACATGTCTTCGTTAGATTGCTATCTACTTAGCTACTTTTTTTTTTTGGAGCTATTATATGTTATTTTTTGAATAGTGTAGTTTCCAATTAATTCATTTCTGAAATACAGAAATATAGTGGATTTTTAATGTTGTCTTTGAATCTCATGATTTTGTAAACTCAGTTAGTTCTAGTTTTTGTTTTTTATAGATTCCTTTGAGATTTTCTATGTAGACAGTCATGTTATCCATAAATAGAGACAGCTTTATTTCTTCCTTTCTAATCACTCTGCCTTTTTTGTTTTTGGTCTTACTGCCCAGGATAAAATTTCCATTATGATGTGGAATAAGCATCATGTGAGTAAACATCCTATTCTCATTCTCATTCTTAGGATGAAAGCATGCATTTTTTTCTCATTTCTAAGTAGGATGTTAGTGGCAGGGTTGTGTGTTTATTTTGTAGATACACTTAATCAGGTTAAGGAAGTTTACTTCTATTCCTTGTTGGCTAAGAGTTTTTATCATACATGAATGTCAAGTTTTTAAAATACTCTTTCTCTGTATCAATTGATATAACCATGTTATTTGTTTTCTTCTTCAATTTGTTAATATGAAAGATGACAACAGCTGATTATCAAATGTTGAACCAGCTTTGCATTCCTGGGATAAACTGCATTGGGTTGTGGTGTATTATTCTTTTTTACATATTGCTGATATAATGCTTTTTTAAAAAATAGATCGCTTGATGTTAATGAGGATTTTTGTGTTTATATTCATAAGGGATATTGGTCTGTAATTTTCTTGTGTTTTCTTTTCCTGATTTTAGTATCAAGGTAATTTTGGCCTCAAAATAAACTGGAAAATGTCCCTTCCTCTTCTATATTCTCTGGAAGAATTTTTGTGTAGGCTCTTTTAAATGTTTGTTAGGATTCAGTGGGAAGTTAGTGGGGCTTGGAATTTTCTTTTTTCAGAAGGCTGTAAACTATAATTTCAACTTCTTACAGATAGGACTATTTATATTATCTATTTTTTCCTTGCATGAATTTAGTAGTTTGTAGCTTTCAAGGGATGAAGCAATTTACTTTAAGCTGTCGAATTTATGTGTGTGGAGTAGTTCATGGTATTGCCTCCTCTAACTTTTAATGTCAGTATAGTTTATACTGATACTCTCTCTTTTATTCCTAATGATGGTAATTTGTGTCTTTTCTAGTTCTTTGCGAGTCTGGTTATAGATTAGTCAATGTTATTGATATTTTCAAAAAACCAACTTTTGTTTTCATTGATTTCTGTATTTTTTGTGGTTTTTATTTAATTGCTTTCCACCCTTCTTCTTATTTTCCCTTTCCTTCTACTGGCTTTGGGTTTATTTTCCCCTTCTCCTTTATTTTTTGCCAAAAAATTAGGTTATTACTATGAGAACTTTAAAAAAATGTAAACATTAACTGTTATCAAATTCTCTCTAAGCACTTCTTTAGCTGCATCTCATAAATCTGACATGTTGTGCTTTATTTTGTTCAATTATTTGTTCAAAGTATTTTCTAATTTCCCTTGAGATTTCCTTCTGACCCACAGATTTAGAAGCACATTGTTTAATTTCCAAGTATTTAAGGATTTTTTTTCAGGAGATCTTTGCTACTGATTTCTAATTCAATGCCAAGATGTTTCGGTTTGGAGTCTTATGCTCTGCAACTGGAGTAGAGAGTGGGGCTTTCTTTCAAGAGGGAACCTTGGTAACTGCAAACAAAAACCTGAAAAATGTTCAGATCCTTTGACCCCACAGTTGCACTTCTGTGCTTATGTCTTAAGAAAAGATTCATGAACGCACACATACACATGTGCAACCCTTCAAATTTGGAAAGACCTAAATGCCAAACCATAGGAGGCCAGTTGGCTAAATTATAGGAACCAGAGCTACGGAATGTTACGCAGCCATTAAACTTGTCCTGAGGAAGGACGTGCTGTGGGAGGAGCTGGTGATATGTAAGTCCTTTGCTGTCTATCCACTTCCCCCTGGGAATGTGACCTCACTTATCGTTATTTCTTCAGTGCCTGGCACAGTACGTGGTCTATAATAAATGCTCAAAGTATTTTAATAAATGAATGATTAGGAGAAAAGTACATTTACCTAATTCATAATAGTCATGTCACTATTGTAACACATATATAATATATATTACGTATATGTAACCTCCATGTATGTGTATAGATGCATACGGGGGCTGTCTGGAAAGTAGGCTGTCATGTAACCGTTCTCGTTAGATTGGTAGTGGCTGGCTTTTCCCCGACAGCCCTCACCCAGATGTGCATATACGAAATCGGGCCCCTCCCATTTTATGTGATGTGTGTCCTTGTACCTCCCACCGCCTTTACGTGCTGAGCATTTGCCCCCTTCTTTTCCCTGTGACTCATTCCAGATCTATTTCAATGGGAACCCTGACACTCCTCCACACTTGGGGGGTGTTTACAGTCACCATTTTTGATCACTAATTGTGATGTCCTCACAATCAGTAGCTATAAGTTACCTTGTTTTGCTGAGAGACAAACATGCCTTTCCTAAAGGTTTGCTGTGAGTTGGTGGATCCTGAGCCAGGCTGTCTGGCTTCCCATGCACTGTCCTTCCCCTCCACTGCCTATCCCAGCACCCCCGTCCTCCCCGAGATAATGCCTCTGGAGCCTCTGGGGCCCCTGGTCAGAAGTCTCTAGCTCTCCGGTGCCACATGAAATGCCACAGTGGCCTTGCGTTCTGGCGCGTTCTTCCGTTCCCCAAATACCAAAAGGGCACAGTCTGCCATAGCAGCTAACAGTCTGAAAAATGTCACTGCTTTTCAGAAAACATTGGGCAACTGGGCCATGCATGCTCTGTCCCTCTCCAGCTTTTCTAAAACAACAGCAGAGGTGCACTCGGGAGCACGCGGCAGGCTCTGGGGGTCATAAAATGGGTGGGGGGTGAACCAGGGATCTGGTCGTCCCCCAGTGTGAACTCAGGCAGGCTCCTGTGTGGTGGGCGTCGCTTACCTCCCTGTGAAATATGGCCACGTGAGCGCCCACGGCAAGATCCCAAATGAATGAGGGGCACCCTGTGCCTGGCGAAGGGAGGCCCCATAAGAGGATTCGCTGACGACATCCTGGAATGCCCTGAATTCCCTTCTGAGCTTTCCACTTTCGAGGGAAGAGCTGGCCACTGGAATCAAGGGGCGCTCTACCTGCCGCCAGCCCCCTCACCGGATCGGCTGCTTCCTCTTCCTCTTCTTCCCTCTCTGATGTCCTCCTCATCTCCATAGCCGCTGCTGATGCGTGAGCTCTCTCCGCCTCTCTGGCCTCTTCCTGGGATGCGTGTAGGGAGAGAGAAACAGGGTCCCCGCCCCCGCTTACCCAGATCTGTCCTGAAGGACCTCTGTCAAGGTGGAATCGACCATGGAGCACGTTGACACTGGATGTCATTGGATGACACTTACGTTTGAGGAAGTTCCTCTGGAGCCCAGAACTTGGGAGACCCCCTGACCCTGAAGGGGACTTTCAAAGCCTGACTGTCCTGCCTACCACAGGCCACGGCTCAGAGGGGAGGGATGTGTGGACCCAGGGGGCCCACCCCCCTTGCCTAACACCCACTCAGGCCCTGGCGTCCCCCCGTGTCTGGGGTCCCCATCCGTGTCAACAGCACGCTCTCCTTTGTGCAAGATGCGTCTGGGTCATTTCCGCTCTCCTGCCAGACCAGGCGCGTCCTCGGAGCTGGGGCCGCGCCCCTCGTCTCTCTCCACCCAGCACAGCGTTTAGTGGGACTCACTGGGTGCAGGACGAGTTCGTGTGAATCCTGAACTGATAGCCACTTTGTGCAAAGGAAAGCAATGCTCCCACCCACCACCCGCCCACCCACACCTGCAAATATGTGCACCTTCCCAGGGAGGCTTGGCGAACAGGCTTCGTGCTAGAGGCAGGGCGTGAGCCACACCCGTGTGAGTGGCTTTTCTGCGCCCTCTGCCTCTGTGTGTCTGAGCAAAATGTTCTGCTTCCGATGGTCGCTCTTCAAACAGCGTGTTATTGTCAAGCTTCTGCGTCTCTTACATAAAGAGACGCGAGGAGGGTGTTTTGTACATGCAAAATGAACACAACTCAAACTGCTGCTGGTCTTTGATCCATTCCGGACTCTGATCCACGTCGGCCTTTTTATTTTCCCGCTGAGTGTGTCCAGCTCAGGAGGGATTACGGAGGCAGAAAAACCCGCTTACCACTTCCCATTTGATTAACACGATTTAATGCAGCAATAATGCCGGGGAAGTTCATTACTTGGGAAGGGCTGGGCTGTGGCTGCCCACGGTGTCTGGGGACTCGGTCTTTTCATTTAAAATGCAATGAAGCACGAAGGGAGAGAGGATCCGAGGAACCTGCCCAAACTGGGGGAGGCGGGATTTCCATTTACTGTAGACAGACAACAACACCTCTTCTGTTTGTACAGCTTTGCACAGCTTATTCGTTCCACTACAAATACTTAGTGCGGCGTATTAAGTTCAAAACTCTGGGGTGAGAAAAACAGCGCAGGACCCTCCCTAGCCTGCAGGTGCGCATAGCCTAGAAGGGAAGCAGGGTGCTATGCAAAGGGGAGCTCGTTGGTGGTGCATGTTATGGGGGAAGGACAGGGAGTGTGAGAGCAGTTTACATGGGCACCTGTTTGGGCAATCAGGGAAGACCACCCCGAGGAGGTGACATACGAGCCAAGATCAGAAGCGTGGACTAGGCCACCAGGGCAGGGCAAAGTTTTGAGGCTGGAAAACAGCCCATGTGAAGTTGTGGGGCAGGCAGCAGGCTGAGCAGTGAGTGGCGCTGTCAGATACCACCATGTCTGGGCAGCTCAAGGGTCCCTGTTATGGTCAGAGGATGATTAGACATTTGTGACGTCCATCTCAGATCCCCGTCCCCTCCCCCTCCACAGTGGTCGTCACTAGGTCCTGGGACCGGTAGACAATAGCTTAGAAGGCCCAGGCTTGGGGCCATCCCCATGTCTTCTTAGGTATGTGAACCTGGCCTTGTCATTTGGCTCCCATGTGCCTCCGTGTTTGCATCTGCAAAACGGAGTCACTGTGGTCACAGCACTAATGGACACGAGAGAGCAAACAGGAGACTGCAGCGGGTTGAAGACCTGCTGGAGGCTCTTCGGGGTTCCTGGCACTCAGTAAGGGGCACGGCGGGGTGCGAGCTGAGGTTGTGGCTGCCGGGATTGGGGCTGAGGAAGGCTGTCACCCATAGCAGCATGGTCATCCTGGAGTCCCCCTCCCCCCCAAGGACTTGTGACATGCCTGCTCTCATTTCATTGGGCAAAGCAGGTCACATGGCCACATCCAAGCTCAGGGAGGCAGAGACGAGTAACTGCGCCATGTGCTTGGAAGCAGAGAGCTGCCTTCCACAGCCCTCCCCTGGCATTGTCACCTCTAGTCACAGAAGTCCAGACACAGTCCTTCCTCATCACCTTGACGACTTCCAGATGAGAGCCTTGGAAGGAACACTCTGTGGCTTTTTCCTTTGGTTGAGAAGGGCACACGGAGGTAATGAGCCACAGAGGTTCTGAAAACGGGGCCTACTGGGCAGAGTTAGTCACCGCCCACCCCGGACCCAGACGCCCACAGAGTAAGGGAGATGCCCTACGGGTTCTGCACCCCCACAATCCTGCCCGAGTTCTCTGCGCGAATGCCTCACCTGGCCACAAGGGGGCGCGCAAGAGTCACTCTGCTCTGCCTGGTGCGGCAGACCTGGGGCCCTCAGTCTGGGCCAGGTGTGGTCGTTGGCTTGGTCTGCTGGCCGGGGACGCCCTGGAAAGAAACTGAACGTCTGCCTGCTGGGGTGGGGGGCGGTCAGGTTCACCCCAAGTCTGACAATTCTCTATGCCAGGAGCCAGGCAGGCTCCAGCTGCACAGGGAGCATTGTGGTGGGTGACGCGTGGGCTGCGGGTGATTTTATTTTGTGGGTGATTTTAGACAGGTCATGCAGCCTTCCTGCGTGTCAGTGTCCTGATCTATAGAGAGGGGGCATCATCTGATAGGGCTGTTAAGAGGAGTCAGTGGAATTACAGTGATAATGAACTGGGGGTGACAGGGATCGGTGCTTCATACCGGATGGGGATTATTGCCTCTGAGCCTCCCCAACTCCCAGGTTGCCCCCCAAATATGCTGCCTGCAGGTAATGCAGGCATAGCTTACAGCCTCTTCTCCTTTGTGTGTTTTTTTTTTTAGATTTACTTTTATTGTTTTTGACAGAGAGAGAGAGATACAGAGACAGAGACAGAGAGAAGGGGGAGGGCCCAGAACAGTCTCCATAGTTGCACACCATTCATTTTTCCACATAGTTTCATTCCACAGGTGGGCAGGGCTGCACAGGGCAGGAACTGGGCCGGGGTCTCACCCCAGTGAGAACTGAATTGGGGGCACCCCCCCAGCTCAGCATATGGGTCCACATGGGCTGGGGCCAGGATTCGATCCTTGGTCCCCGGGGCTGCAAAGTGAGCACTTAACCCACTGAGCCATCCTGGCTTCCCCTCCTATAAGTATATGTATGTTCATTCATTCACGTAACTACTAAGCACCTATCATGTGTCAGGTTCTCTGCAAGGTGATGAACATAAAACAGAGTGCAATGTGTAGACCCAGTGCCTGCTCTCATGGGCTCCCAGTCCAGTCTAATAGAACTTTCTGGAGTGACAACAATATTTCATGTCTATGCTGCCCAGTGGAGTAGCCACTAGCCACATGTGGCTACTGAGCACTTGAAATGTGGCTCGTGACAGGAAGTGAAAATTAAATTAAATTGTGAGTAATTGTAATTGAGGTACCTCTACGTAGCTGCATGTGACCAGTGGCTACTCTGTTATCGCAGATCTAGAGGCTACGTGGGAAAACGCTCAGCACAGGGCCAGCCACACAGTCAGTAGCCAATAAGCTCCCACGGCCTTTCCTTCCTGCCACCATGTGGTCCCGGGCACCTGCGTGTGACTTCTCAGTGCCTATCACCCCATCTTAGGGATGAGCGGGGTTCTCCAAGTCGACTCTAGAAAGGCAGGCGCCACTTTATGATTTCTTGCGTGCTTTACAGGATTCTGCACACAGTAGGTGCTTTTTCAGTGACTAGTAAGCTAAAGAGACAATGGGGTATCGAGAAGGGAACATGCTCTGGAGCCAAGAAGAAAGGAATTGAAGTCTTGGCACCATCACTCACCAGTTACAGGGCGGGAGCGAGTGACTTCAGCTCGCTGGGTCTCAACTTCCTCATCTGTGGATTGGGGTGACAGCAGTTAGTTCACGGGGTGGTGGTGAAGACAGATGAGATCGTGCAGGAAATGAACCCAGCTAGGTCCTGACACACATGGTCCTCAACAGTGAGAAACCCAACTGGAAGCCACACACAGTCACACACGAAGCTTCCTGTCTGCACAGTCCCTGCCCAACAGATGTGCACCCTTGCGTGGAACTCTAGTCCTGGCCTTGTTGACTAGCCAAGGGGTGGGCACCTGATTCCAGAGAAGCCAACTGTGGCCCTGATCCAAGTGGTGCCGAGCTCCCAGGGTCATACGAGGTCATGTCTTCATTTTTCTCCAACGTGCTTCTTTCTCTCTGAGCAGCTTCGGGTTGGGCTTGTCTCACTTGCAATAAAATGAGTTCTAATGAAAACAGCCGCCAATCTGACAGCTTCTCTTTCTCCCGTTCATTGGCACCCCATCAGAATGTTGCCTCAAATGTCACGCTACCTTCTACTCCCACATCTGCTGTGAGATAACTCAGAACCTGGCGTGGTTCCGGGGCTGAGGGATTGTGGGGTCCCTGGGAGTTCATTAGCGTGGATGGAGACATTTTTTTTTGTCTCCCGGTGCCCTTGAGCCCTGAGATGCCAAGACGCCACTTAGGTACTGGTCTCCGGTTTCTCTCCTTCAGGACCGGTGGCTGAGGCCCATTTCCGAAGCAACTGATAGTTTGTCAAGGCTGCGTACATCTGTCATCTGAGGCAGCCACCCCAGTCCTCCAGATGCATCAGGGCTCTGAGGGGCTGTGGCCCCGAGTGCCCTGACGTCTGCCCAGCCCTCTCACAGGGCCCTGTGCTGGAGCAGACACCCCCAAAGTGTGTGTGTGTGTGTGTGTGTGTGTGTGTGTGTGTCAAAGGAGTTATTGTATTGTTTGAGAGAAGGTGAGAGAGAGAGAGAGAGAGACAGAAGGGAGAGGGCCCAGAGCAGTCTCCATAGTTGTACATCATTAGCTGTGACATAGTTCATTCCACATGGGGGGCCGGGAAGAGCAGGAACCGAACCGGGAGCCTCCCGCATGGGAGGCAAGAACCTTTGCCACCATCTCAGCGGTCACCAGTTGCGCTGCAGCTCAGCCTATGGGGCTGCACGGGCCGGGGCTGGGACTCAATTCCCGGACCTCATGATTGGAGGCTGAGGCTTAAGCTCTGAGCTATCTCAGCCTCCCTGACACCCCCAAAGCAGGGAGTTTGATGGGATTGCTCTGGGATGGGGATGGCTTCAGCCCCGGCTCAGCCCTGTCCGAGGCCTTCAGTTCATCCGCCGATGGCCTTGCTGTCGTGGGCAGGGCTGGGCTGAGCCGGGCCCCCGGGTACACCCAGCCAGAGCTGCAGTGCGGGTGTCTGCTGCACACACGCAGGACATTACAGCATCTCCTGCCTGCCCGCCAAGCTTCCTTCCCTCCCCGGCCCCCCGCCTCCACCGCACGCTCACCTCAGGCACCAGCAGGAGCTCTGGCTCCCCTCCACGCCCCCACCCTGCTGCCATCTGCCAGGCCCTGCACTGGCCTCGCTGTGCCCGGGAGTGGGCCCCGTGCCATGGCAGCACACGGGCCGCGTGCTGGGCGGCTGGGCGAGCATGTGTGAGCCCTGTGTGCGCTGGGAGGCGGCTGCGTGGCCGGGCTCCGCAGGCCGGTGGGGCGGGGCGGCCATGCGGCATGATTGGCAGGTGGGGTGGGAGCGGAGGCCTGGGAGAGGCTGGACAGCAGCTGCCCTGCAGACCCCCGACCGCACCGGATTGGAGGGGTGCGGAGTGGGGCAGAGGGGTGGCTGGGCTGTGGCTACACAGCCTCCTGTGCTAAGTCAGTGCTGGGCGCGCCTGGGGGGCTTTGGAGCCCTGGCCTTTATGTTGCTTTAGTAACCGAAGGACAGCGACCACTCACCCGGCCAGCAGGAAGCTTGAGCACTGTCCTGGTGTTCTCGCCATGCCCCCTGGAGGTCAAGGACAGGCCCCTGGGTGGGGCTCAGGGCGGGCAGCTGTTTGCCTACAGCCACCGTGCTGTGTGACAAGGCTGGGACTCGACCCCAAGCCCACTGCTGCACACCCGGGTGCCTCCTGCTGGCTCTCCCCCATGGCCTGCGTTTTCTTCAGTGGCGTGTGTGTGGGGCACAAACCCTTCGCTTGAATGTGCCGGGCGCTGGGCATTGGGGGGAGAGGGAAACTGACAACCTTTGGGTCCCACTGAGAGAGACCAGGAGCGCGGGGACCACGCAGAGCCTCCAGGCGGGAGTCCCAACCCGGACTGACAACCAGAGCCGGCGGGGGAGCTTCTAAGACATGCCCCAGACCCGGCCTGACTTCCTGAACGCAAGGTGCTGGGGGCGGGCTCCAGGTCCCCGGGGAATTCTGGTGGCATGGGGAGCCCCAGCGCAGAGGCAGGGAGGATTCCTGGAGGTGGCGTGGTCAGAGAAGGGGAGGGGGGTATCTCACGTGGGGATGGGGGCCCTCTTCAGTAGGGGTGCAAGGACACAAGAGAAGGCCCCCCCCAGACAGGCCAGAAGGTGGGCAGGCACGGCCACCGAAGGCCCAAATGCCAGCAGACGTTTCCTCAGCACTTCCGGTGTGCTGGGCACGTCACACACTGGGCACAGATGACGTTTTACGTGTGGATAAAGAGGTGAGAAGACAATACCCCATCCGAAGCCCAGTCGAGCAGGACCAAAGACCCTGTGGGGCGGGAGCAGGGTCAGCAGCTGCAAGACTCCCCTGAGGCAAGGTTTGCTGGGAGTGTCCCCAAGTCCAGTTTGGCCAGAGGACAGACAGTAAGCAAGGGCGGACCCCCAGGGCCTCCCAGAGGAGGTGGGCTGTTAAATGGAAGGTTAAGACCACGTGTCGCCCCAGCTTCAGGATCAGGTCCCGTTCACAGGCTGACGGGGGGCGGGGGCTGGCGATGTGGCTGCTAGAGGAGGGGAGGGCCCAGCCACCCTTCTGCCGAGATTACGGATGACCCTTCCCTCTCCTGCCTCCGTGGGCCTTCCCTCCCTCGCCTTCTGCTCGGCCTCCCACATTTCCCTCTGTCTCCAGATCACTCTGCGTACGTAGCTATTGACCCCAGTCTGTGGTCCAATAACGGCTCCGGAGACAGCACGAGGCAGCCGGGTGAGCCCAGAGGCCCAGCCGCGGTGCCCTCCTGGCCCCTCACCCACCCCCGCCTGGCGTGGTGCCTGCAGTTCTCGTTCCCAGAGGAGGCAAGCTTGAGGGATTTCTCTCCTCCTCGCTCACAATTTACCCTACAATTGGCCCAATGCCGCAGCGCTAAGGAACTTAATGTTCTTAAGGAAAAGTTAATTGATTGAAATTAGGCAGATGGCAACAGCCATTGAACGGCAGAAAAAGACGCACTTAGGTACCCGATGAAGCTCAGGTGAAGCTGGCTGTGTGCACCCCTAGAGTGGAATTATGGGAGTTGTGCATGTGCTTGTGCGTGCACGTGCGTGTGTGTAGAGATGAGATTTCAGATTTCCCAACTCTCTGAATCTCGGGGTTCACCTGGTACCACTGCCCTCACTCCTAGTCTTCACCCCAGGGATGTGTAGGAAAGCCTTTTCTGACAGACTTAGATTATAAAAATTCTTTTTTTTTTTTTTTATTGCTAAATGTGTCGGGGTGACATTGGTTAGTAAAATGACATAGGTTCCAGGTATACAATTCTACACGACATCATCTATGTGTTGCATTGTGTGCTCACCACCCAGTCAGTTCTCCTTCCGTCACCATATATTTGAGTCCCTTTCCCTCCCCCACCTCTCCCCCAGATCCTCAGATATAAAAATTCTTTATGACTCACTTAATTCTCTTCCCCACCAAAGAACCAAGGTCAGTGAGCAGGACCAACAGGGTGGGGCCAGGACCCGGGTCATCACTGAGAGCGTCCCATCAACTCCCACCTTGGAAGGTGACATTGTAACCTAATCTCTCATTGCCTTGTTTTGATGACACCCAAGATCCAAGGCAGGCATGAGCAAAAGCAGATGCCCTGGGGGCTCTGGCTGCGGAGCCCCCGTTCCTAGTGGGATGAGCAACGGTGCATTAATAAAAATGCAAGCATATATATCGGGTTGGAGGGGGACCTGATTCTGGGAGCTGGGCACATAATGCGATGCATGGGTGATGTGATGTGGAGTTGTCCATTGGGAAACTGTCTGATTGTTACCAACCAATGTCACCCCATTAAATTTAACAATAAAATATAATAATATTAAAAAAAAACAAAAAAAACCCCCCAAAAAACAACAAAAAAAACAACAACAAAAAAATGCAAGCATTCAGTTGCAGTCGGTGCCCAGTCCCACCCTCTATGGAAGAAATAAGCTCGTCAGAATGGATAGGTGACAGATTGCTTCAGCCGCTTTCACGCATTCCCTCCTTTTGTCCCTACGTATAAAAGGAAACCACACAAGTATTTCCATGGTGAATCCCTTTTCAACTATTTCCCTTCCATCAAACCAAGGCCAGTGCCCGGATAGTGAATGGACCACGTGTCCTTCCGTTGGAACTCACGCCCTCGCTCCGTTTCCCTGGATCCTTCTCTTTGGTGCTCGCTCCCTTTCCCGTACGGTTCCTGTGCTCCAGCCACGCACCGGCCTTCTCTCCCGGCCACACGCCAGGGCTTTGGGCTGGCCTTCCGGTGCACCCGCCTTTCGTCCAGACGGGGGAATGGCTGGTTTTATCTGATGATTTTGATTTCAGCCCAAATTTCATCTCCTCATAGAGCCTTCCACCTTCACTAAGTCAGAACCCTCCCGCTCACGATGGCCTCACAGGATAAGGGTCTTTTCAGCACGGCCACTATCCCCATGTTCAAGTTCCTGTGAAACAGGGGTCTGAGGACGCAGGCCCGTGGGCACACCCAGCCCACGACCTATTTTTGCTGTGGCCCAGGAGGTAAGAATGGTTTGCATGTCTTTCAATGGTTGGGGAGGGAAAAACGAGTAGTCATATTTCATGATGTGACAATTCGATGCGACTCACATTACAGTGTTCGCAAAGTTTTTTTTATTGAGATGCCATTGACATATATAGCATGATACTAGCTTCAGGCGTATAGCATAACCATCCAATATTTGTACATTTTGAGAAAGGAACACGATAGCTCTAGCGAATGGGCTCAAAACGAAGGTGTTCTGAGATCACAGCCACGCCCGTTCGTGTCGGAGTGTCTGTGGCTGCTTCACACAATGACGGCAGGTTCAGTGGTCAAGACAGGATGTGTGTGGACCACAACGCCTCAGACAGTGACTCTCCGACCTGTCCCAGAACACGTTCCCCCACCCCAGGTCCAGAACGAGGGGTGCAAGAAGCAGACACCTGGCTCTCTTGCTGTCTCGCCCAAGTCCTGGCCCCGCGCTATTGATTGAGTGAATTTGCTTTTTCTTGGCTGGCTCTTAACTTGTTCTTCCAGAGTCAGCTGAATCTCGACTTCCAGAGCCCACCCCACGACTCCCTCTTCCCAGGCTGGGGTGAGCCTTCCTTCTTACGCTCCTCTGCTTTCCAAGTGCTGGCTTAGCACTTGGTAACGACAAGCCGCCGATAGTAACATCTGTTGAGTCTTCGCCATGGGCCTGGCTTGGCTTGCATTTTCTCTGCCCTCGCACGTCCCAGAAAGGTAGCTGCGATGATGGTGCCCATTTGCTAGGTGAGGGAGCTGAGGCCCAGAGGTGACCAGCCTAAGGTCACACGGCTTCTGGGAGACAACAGAACGGTGAGCTCGGGCAGTGTGACCCCAGAGCACTTTCACAATCATCACTCTTGTCATTTTGTCACCTGGTCCACCACCTGCTCACAGCGGAGCCCCTTGGACGGGGGCCATGCCTTCTTTGTTTTTGCGTCTCAAGGCCTGAGCTGGGAGGCGCTCGAAGCAATGAGTGAGTGAACTTTTTCTTGGGTCTGCCTCCTCCCCCAGCCCCCAGTACGTTTTCATTCTTCCTCTTCCTGTCATACAGACTTCATTCCCTCCTGCCCTTGAAGACAGTCAGGACAATGCCAATGCCCTCACCCGACACACAGGGAAACAGGCCCAGAGTTGTTCAAGGAGGTGCCCACGACCAGTGAGTGGCTACATTCGGGTCAGAACTCAGCAGGCCTGCCTGGAAGTTTCACGAGACCCAGCTCCCTGATCGATGGAAGCAGACGCCATCTTATTGACAGAGGGTCTTTGTTAACCCGAATCCAAAGGTGGATCAACCCTCCAGGCAGTTTGCCTTGACTGTGAGGTTGCCTGCCCGGCCCGCCCCTGCCCTCCCTCTCTCCGTGCACACACACCCCTGCCTCCAGGGGCCCCGGCTTCCTGACCAGCCAGCCATGTGCTAAAGCACAAACAGGGTAGGAAATGAAAACCCTGGGAAGAGCAGATGATCGGGCAGGAGGTGGCGGGGCCTCGGCTCCGTGCGATCTGCTCGGCTCCCCAGGCTGGCCCGGGAAAGGGAGCCGCTATTTACTCAACCGTGTGCGAGTGGAAGCCAATATCTGCCGCCATCTGTTCAGCCCAGTGACCCCTTGGAACTTCAGGGCCCCGCACCCGCCCTGTGACGTCATTCCTTCTCAGCATCGCCGCTGCCTCTGGGCTCTGTCCCCCCCCTGCTCGCCCCCCAGGGCTGGGAGGGGGAGGGGACAGAAGGGGTCGCCGTGGCTGCTGGCTGAGTCGCTATGCCGGGGCATTCAGAGCTGATTTTGCAGCCCAAGGCCTCTTTCCTCAACAGTGAGGTTCAGAGGGGGCCCCAGACAGGTGTGCTAAAAGCGGGGGCCCCGTGCATACTCCCTGAAGGTGTGACCTTGGGTGCATCCTTCCCCAGGGCTGGGTCTCCGTTTCCCTGCTGGGTACAGGAGGGCATGGACCGGCTCTTCTTCAAGGTCCACTTGAGTCATGAAGTCTCCCCAGCCCCTCTTCCTCAGGTTGTGTACCCCATCTCTGCAGGACCGCCCCCCAGATATCGCCACGTTCTGCTCCTCCAGGAGATGCTGTTTCCTGCTGCGCCCATTGAACCGCATCTGCCAAGGGAGGCTCCCCGCCATGATCCTCCCTGCCAGAGCCTTGAATCTGTTACCTGGCAACCACCATGCCCACACCGGGCACAGCGAGCCTGCACACACGCACACACGCTGGGGCTGCTGAGGGAAGGGACCTCAGGCACAAAGGAGACCCCGTGTCCCCGGGGCGGGAACCAGACGCACAGGAAAAGAGTTACCGAGCAAAGAGCTCTGCGTTGAGCATGCGAAGAGCTGAGTCCCAGCCAACTACGTGAATGGCAGGTTGTGCTGTGTGTCCTTGAGACAATGCTTCCCCTCTCTGGGCTATAGTTTCCCCTGGGGACCAGCTGGGGTGGTGTGAGTTCCTACCAGTGCGGCCATCTGAGGTTGTTTGGCTCTGTGACAGATCCGGGTTCTGACATGTTGAAAAACACCTGACTAGAGCCCCGGGCTGTACCACAGTCCCGCCATGTCCCTCTGTTCCCAGAGGGGTTCAAGCAGGGGCTGAGGCAGTGACGTGGGGGCCAGTGACCTGAAGCTGATGGTGGGTGCAGGACAACCTGGGTCCTGAGAGCCGGCCTCGTCCTCTCTCCCGGCTCGGTGTTGTGTGGGAAGCTTGGAATTGGCCGTGGTCACAGTGTTGCCTCCATGGAAACTGGCAGATGTGACGAAGCCAGGACTTTGTGTTGGGGGGCTTGTTGTTCCCCATTTATCAGCACGCCGGCGGCCTCCAGCCTTGTCACCCAGCCAGTGTGGGCTCTCTCCCACGGCAGAACTCCCGGACCCCACCCCGGGCCCCCGGGCCGCGTGTCCTCGGTGTTCCACGCCCACTTGCCTGCTGGGTGGGCTTCCAGGGACGCAGACACAGATGAGAAAGCCGGGGAAGGAGCCCGAGCTTCGAGGACCCCTGTGTGTGGCCGCCGGGAAGCAACTGCACAAAGACGAGAGCCTTTATGTGCGATCAGGGAAGGCACGTTAATCCCGGGGTGTTAAAATATGTAAATAGCACAAACATGTACCACATCCTAATTACTGTTTTGCATGATCAAGTCATTTACTCTTGATGACATTTTACGACTGTTCAGCTGTGTCAGCAAACACTTAGCAGACCCTCCTACCATGGATGATGGAACGCACCTCCCGGGCGCCCGTGGGGGAGGGCGCGGCGGGCCGACAAAGCCCGCCTGTTCCAGGCGCCCGGGCTGGGAGGAAGCCACCCCATCGTCCGGGGAGCTCTTTGTGGCAACGACATATGTTCCCGCTGCCTGGCATTTTCCCTGGCGTGCTCTCACCCCGTATCCCGCGCGGGCAGATTTATATGCAGACTAATGAGAGCTGACATTTCTTGCGTTGGTTGCTACACTTGCCGCCTTGATTTAAGGCAGAGCAGGTGTCAACCAATCGCAAGGCCCGTTTCCCCAAAGCCCCTTCCCGAGATCAACATGCCAGTCATGGCTGGTGGGGTGGGGGTGTGGGGTGAGGGGGGTCTGCCCGCTCTGGGGGGCGCGGGGCCACCCGGCTCGTCAAGCCTGGGCCCCGGCCCTGCACCCGGCCTGCTCTTTCGGCTCTGCCCAGCTCCGAAGACAGAGTGTGTCTTGCTGATGCGGAAGGGTGTGAAGCCGATGGCCCCTTGGTTCTCTGCAAAGAGTGAGCTGAACCTCGAGGGCGCACCCCGGCAGCGTGGAAGTGAGCTCCTGTTCATGGGTGTATCTTCTTTGGCCCTTGTAGTGTTCAAAAAAGGAAAAAAAATAAATGATTTTACTTGCCAATTTTAAAAAATTGGGATAATTTTCATGTAAAAGTTTAGATTTCTGGTTTCTTTGAAAAGAACCCAAAGCCCTGGCGGTGTTTGTCTGGCATTCATTTCTATGTGGACGTCATCAGTTTCAGGGGCATGTAGTGCTGGGCTTTGCAGGCTGATTAGGAGTATGGCTTCTGGCTTCAGAGGGCCTGGGTTCAAATCCACACCGCACCCCTTCACTGCTGTGTGACTTTGGGCAATTTACTGACTTCTTGGTGGTTCTGTCTCATTACCTACACAATAAGGGGACAGTTCCCGGGTCCTCTGGTTATAAGCACTTGGAATGGAGCCTGGCATTTATGAAGTGCTACGTACGATTTATTTAGTATGCGTAACGGCTGCTGCCCCTTCTGTGTTAGACCCTGAAGCTGTCCCAGGTTAAGACACAAGACACAGCTCAAGATGTGCTGAGGCAGCCAGCCAGCGGCAACCCCGGGGTGAGCAGGTGCCGTGGCTTCCTGATGCCTCACCAGAGCAGGGCATGGGGTGCATTCTAAGAGGGCTCCCCACATTTTTAACATCAGCTGTCTGCATCCTTCCCAGTTCAACGCATTCTCCAAATGACAGGTTCACAGAATGACTAATTCTGCATTGGAGATTTTTTTAAAAATGATTTATTTGTATTGTTTCGACACAGACAGAGGGAGACAGAGAGAGAGACAGAGAGAAGGGGGAGGGCCCAGAGCAGTCTCCATAGTTGTGCGTCATCAGTTTTAACATGGCTTCATTCCACAGGTGCAGGTGGGGCTGTGCAGGGCAGGAAGTGCCCTGGGGCCTCCCACATGGGAAGCTCGCCCGCTGAGAACCAAACTGGGGGCCGCACCCCAGTTCAGCACATGGGTCCGCATGGGCCAGGGCTGGAATTTGATCCTGGGTCCCTGGGGCTGCAAAGCGAGTGCTCAGCTCTCTGAGCCATCCCGGCTTTCCCTGCATTGGAGATTATTAAAGACAAGGTGTTAGGAGCAGGAAGAAGGAAAAGGGGTGAATGGAAACAATTTCCATTAAAATGGAGTTGGGAGACCAAAGGCACGAGGAGAAACTATTTTGAGCCAAAAACAGGTGACACAGGACTCAAAATTTAATGAGCCTGAAATGCCATGGGATGAATATGTGCAGGAAGCTCCGAAAGGACCCGCTCACCGCACGCTTTCCCGTAACACCCGATGTCTGAACGGCTTCATGGAGCTAACGAGCTAAAGCTCGGTCAGTGAGGGAGTCGTAGCCACTTGCAGCTCAGTGATCTTTCAGCTGCACAGGGAGATGCAGGCCTGGCCTGGCTGCTGGTGTGTCACCTCACGTCTGGGGACACAGCCTGCACGCTTGCCTGGAGGTCTGTGCCTGGCCCACTGACCATGCACAGGGGCCCCCACGTCTCCTGCCTCCATGCCACACGCCCTCACGGGGGGTGGGTTCTGTCAGCCACCTGTGACAGCTGTGTGCCTGCCGGGGCCTCCTGAGAGGCCGGGCCCCGGGGAAAGGGCTTGTGTGTGTCTCATGTCTAACCCAGGGGAGCCAACTCCGTCTCATGGCGGCATTGCTGGTCTCCGATAAGGCTGGGGTGTGAGGGAAATGTGAAGCCCTCTCCTGCCCACTGAAACGCCCAGGGACTGGGAAGCATGAATTCCCGAGGGCCTTGAGGACCGCCCCTGCCGGTGCCCTGGTGGCTGTCAACGGGTGCTGCCGCCGGTGACACAGACACCGGAGGGCTAAGTACAGGGAGGGAGTAATGGAGACACTGGGCAGACTGGGAACCTCCCCTGCTGCCCACGCCCACTGACTCACAGGCCTCTCTGCCCTGCCACCGCCACCCAGCCCAATACTGCCCACACTTGGCCCAGGGCAGTCTCCGTACTTGTACGTCATTAGTTTTTGACATAGTTTTACTCCACACAGGTGGGCGGGGGGCCACACAGGGCTGGGAGCCTCCCATATCGAAAGCACACCCTGTTCAGCATATGGGTCTGCATGGGCCGGGGCTGGGATTTGATCCTCAGACCCTGGGGCTGCAAAGTGAGAGCTCAACCCACTGAGCCATCCCGGCTTCCCTGACCCCAGCCTTTCCTGATGCTCAGAGCTTGCTCCACTCTTGCTCTCGGGCGGCCATACAACAATCCTGTGAGTTGAGGCAGCAAAATGAGGCTCCGTCACATCATTTTATTTCCTTGATTCCAAAGACCTCCTTTTGGGCTGAGCTGTGTCCCCTCGAAGTGTGTTGTGTCGAAGTTGTGACCCCCCAGCAGCTCAGAATGTGACCTTATGGGGACACAAGATCTTTCAAGAGGTAATTAGGGTTGCATGAGATTGAGGGGATGGGTCCTAACGCAATACGATCGCTGTCCTATGAGAAGAGGAAATCTGGACAAATACCACACACATAGCGGCTTGAATCAACATGGATTTATTATCTTATGGTTCTTTGTGTTAAAGATTCTGACATGGTTTCTCATGGGGCTGAAATCGAGGTATCTGCAGGGCTGGCTTCTTCTGGAGGCTCTAGGGGAGAAGGCGTTTTCTTGCCCTTTTCAGCATTGGCAAGCCCCCCACAACCCTTAACTTGAGGCCCCTTCCTGCATCTTCACAGCCAGTGATGGCGGGTCAGGGCCTCACATTGCATTACTCTCATTCTCTCCCTCTCCTACTTCTAAGGACCCTGTGGTTACATCGGGTGCACGTGCTTAATCCAGACGCATCTTAATTCCACCTGCAACCCAAAGTCCTGGAGCTGGGATGTCTTTGGGGGAGGTGGTATTATTCAGCTTGCCACCTTCGGTGAAGGGGAAAGTAAGTTGGCACTTCTTGCCCACTGAGTTGGTGGCCTGGGACTGTGGTCAGGACTCTGATGCATCTATTGTAAGACGAGGCTCCCGTTTTGAGATTTGAGATGGGGAAGGGTCAGGAGGTTTCTTTCTGCCACCCCTGTGCTCTAAGAAATATGGTCAGACCAACAATGGGGCCCAACCTAGGGGTGGCGAGATCCTGACCACGTGAAATCACACACTGTCAGCGCTGTGACCATCTACAGTTGGAAGGGACTCGGGAAGGCATTGGGCCCAGCCTCTCTCGCCTGCGACAGGAAGCCCTCTGCATGCGTGCACCTGCATGCTCTGGTCCAGGAGGCCAGCATTTCTCTCCCACCAGCCTCCCCACATGACAGCCTGCTGCTTCCATGCGCATCCTCTGCGGCCCCTTCCCCACACGGCAGCCAGGCAGGTCTTCTAAAGAAGCTAATTGATGCCATCACTCCAGCGGCTTCCCCTGTCTCCTAGGATACAAGCCCCACTCTGTCCCGTGGCCCCCGCAGCCCTGTCATGTGACACCACCCGGCTCTCTGAGGTCACTGTTCACCCCTCTTCTCCTTATCTGTGTTCTAGCAAAGTTGGTCTTTCTCTGCTCCTTAGTCCAACTCAAGCTGGGCCTCATCCCTGGAGCTGTGGCCCACTGCTCCCTTCAACAGAAAGTGTTCTCTTCTAGATCTTTCTGTGGTTTCCTTCCTCACTTCCTGCAGCTAGGTCTTCCCCAGGCACCTCTCCGGCGCCCGTTAACACACGTGCCAGCAGCTGTCAACATATGCCATGTTTTCTTCTTTGCTTTCAGTCTCTTCTCTAGAAGCTTCATGAGCCGGGGGACTCTGACAGCCTTGTTTTCCCCGGTACACAGTGCGCCCAGCCCATGGCCCGATGCACGAAAGGTGCCCAGTGAGACACTGGTGGAATGCAAGAAAGAGTGAGTGGACACCCAGAGGGCCCCGGGTACCAACCACCACTGTTCCCAGGCGCTGCTGTACCATGTTAGTCATCAACCGGCTTCCACCCATAGTTCATGCAGAATTAGGAGAAACGTGAGACTCCTTTCTAGCCACAGAGAGAAGCGTGCAATCCGTCTCCGTGAGGCTGTCCCGCACCCGGCATCGGGAGACCCCGGTGCCCCTGATGTGGAGCCGCGCCCTTACACATCAGGATCGCGGTAGGTCCCAGAGGGCAGCCAAGATGAGCACGACACGGCCCCTCCCCTGCAGGAAATGACAGACGCGAGCACACGATCTCGTTTTTCTGACCCACAACCAACGACATGCAGCAGAATATGCGAATACACCGCAGAAGGGGCACAGGAACTTGGGCACCTTTGCTGTCTCTGAAGTGCTGGCCTGTTGTCCTCGGTCAGCTGATTTCAAGGGGACGACATTAATTACATGGCTTCGTTACATTCCAGAGCAGGCCAGGATTTTTTTTTAGCATGAATTCCCCGCTGGGTTCCTGATATTTGCCTTCCGTTATTGCCAAGCACTGGAGAGGAGCAACACACACAGGGAGGCTCGTCGTATTTAGATTCTCAGCCCGTCTGTGACTTATTTACCTTTCTTCCTGGAGCTCGACCATGCAAACCCTTCATCTGTCCCCGCGACCTGGACGCAGAGATCGGGGACGCAGGCGGAGCTGGGACACAGAAGCGAGTCCACCCAGAGAACATCTTAGACTTTGCAAAATGCCAGCAGATTTCCCATTCGACCTTCTCAGCCATCGCACAAAGGAGACCATGGCTCATCAGTTTTACAAACGAGGAAACTGAGGCACGGATTGGACATGGGACTTTCAGGCCTATTGTCAGCTTGTCAGAGCAAAGATGAGACGAAGACTCACATCTGCAAACTCCAAACCTGACGGGTCCACCACTAACCACGAGCTACTGGCCAGGATGTTTACACCAGCGCCAAATCACACAACACGCTGCACGACTTATCCGTTCCACTAGTTATTTTTTCTTATGGACAGCTTCAGGTTAGCATATGTGTTCTATGAACATTCCTAATTAAAACCATACCGTGCAAAAAAAATCAAATCTTGTCCAGAAGTTACCTCCCTCCAGATCTGTACATAATGCCAATTTCCGCATACTAGGTCAATTATTTTAATTTTCCTCGAGAGATCATCCCATAAATGTTTATAAAATGGGACCAGGGGAAGCAGGGATGGCTCAGTGGGCTAAGCGCTCACTTTGCAGCCCCAGGGACTGAGGATCGAATCCTGGCCCCGGCCTGTGTGGACCCATATGCTGAGCTGGGGAGTGCCCCCAGTTCAGTTCTCACTGGGGCGAGACCCCGGCCCAGTTCCTGCCCTGTGCAGCCCCGCCCACCTGTGGAATGAAACTATGTGGAAAAGCCGATGATGTGCAACGATGGAGACTGTTCTGGGCCCTCCCCCTTCTCTCTGTCTCTGTATCTCTCTCTGTCAAAAAACAATAAAAATAAATCTTTAAAATGGGACCAATGGGAACCAGTTGGAGGCTCGCAGGCTGCTCCGCTCCCTTAGCCCAGTCCCTGCTAGGCAGCACTGGGGGAGGGCGCTGGAGCATTCCAGCACCCCAGCCCCGGCCCCGGACTGCTGTCTGGAGAGGAGGGTGTGCTGCTGTCCTCACTGAGGCCGCCGCGGGAGCCCTGCCATTTCTCCTCCGCTGTCCTCGAAGACACTTCTCTCGCTTGGGTCTTTCAAACTAGAAAGTGGTGGCCCATCTCACTTAGAACCAGACACAGCAGCAACCAGGCTTTGAAAAAA